>JAOEHI010004615.1:0-37517 GCA_025447815.1 Percopsis transmontana | reverse complement strand
TGTATATATATATACACATACATACATACATAGTAGAGAGACAATAGTATAGTAAAGAGACAATTTTATTTATATATTTAAAAATATATTTAATGTTTTTATATTATTTTTAAAAGATGATGTTTTTCATGGCTGTTTATGTTGCAACTAAAACTTAAATCTACACTCCTCATTTGTGCTATAGAGCCCCCATAACCCCACATTTCCACCCTAGCTCACTGTTGGTTTGCAACATGCATGCATGTAGGCTAGGCGTAGGGAAAGGTATGAGCCTAGGGGCTCTGGTGAGGGAGGAGTAGAGAGGAGTGTCTTAAGGTTTAAACCTGAACTTTTTTGTAATGCTTGTTTTAATCACAAGAGCAATTCCAGGCATAAATAAAGGTGTATACATTTAATCTTGTGTAGTTGGTTATGAAATTAAAATAAACAAAATAGTATTTAACTAGGTATTAAAGATTTTCTTTCACTCAGCAAATGTTTCCAGGGGCAAATAGGCTTCAGCTCATTTCTGCAGAGAGAGAACAGTCTGCTTTTTTGTCTTTGGTTGGATTGCTGTATAATTAAACCTTTTCATTCAAGGTCAGTGCATCTCATCTCCCGTCTGTCCATTATATTTCACTTCTAGACAAGACAAGGACTCTAAAGAGGAGGTAGTGAAGGCAGAGAAGGAGCTGGAGGAGATCCACAGGGTCATTGAGGAGTCTGGGGGGAAGCTGTCCAACAGACTGCTGCAGTGTGAGGTGAGCGCTGCAGCCACACCCACCTGGTCCCATTCACATTAGATAAAGCAACATTTTCTAGTAGATGCATCTGCTGAACGAGGGTCAGTCAATCGCTACATTCTCTAAGGTCCAGTTAGAATTTCGAAACATCTCAGAGCTCTTCACAAGAGTAAAGAGACACATGGCTCAAAGGGACCCTGAACCAATGAGTTACAATAAAGATGGATTGGCTTGTGAACTTCAACACTTTGACCCAGTTGTGTCTGACCCTACATTTGGACATTTAGCAGATGCTTTAACCCAAAGAGACTTACAATGTATACAATTTAAAGATTACAATTACAAGTATTAAAGAGCAGGGTTAGACATCTTGCTCAAGGAATCTTACAGGTAGGTCGTGCGGGTTTTATGGTTACGTTATTATGACACTATTACTTCTAACAATGATAAGTTATAGAAAAGGAATCAAAAATAAAACTAAACAATTAAGAAAGAGGAGGACAGAAAAGGAAAAACACTTTTGTTATCCCGTTTTAAACTTTGTGTTGTTGGGATGTAAACAAATGGTTAATTTAATGTGTTGTGCACGTTTCCTGTTGTTGCCCCCAAACTACCTTAAATCAGTGCCTCGCATTCAGGTCACCTGCTCTGTTATACATTTGTTAATACTCACAAATTGTCTTTTTTAGCTGGAGTTTGTGAGGAGGAAGTGTGATGGCTCCACCACACTGGCTATCCTGAACCCAGCTGACCCCTCAGTAGGAGGTAGGTACCACCAGGGGTCTGTGGTGGCCCCATGCTCATTACTATGCTATGCTAATACTTAGTTATGTTGGTGATAATAATATTGCAACTACTGGGGCTTCAGCGAGATTTCTGTGGTCCCGCAACGCTCATTGAACAGCATAATTTCCATGCAAACATGCAAACTCTTTGAATGCTGCCTGTCTATAACATCCATGGTTTGCTGGTCAGATGTGGGCTACTGTCCTGTAAAGCTGGGCATGATGTCCAGCAGGCTGCAGAGTGGAGTCAACACCCTGCAGGGCTTCAGAGAAGACAAGAGGAACGTAATCACACCTGGTAAAGTATAGCACCCCTGATGCTTTTAACCCCTGATTCATTGTCATGTTTTCTTCAGCTGTATGGGGCGCTCTCCAAAGGCTCTTCTATGAAGCTGTGCAATGTGTACCCATATAATAGTAATCTCTATGCGTTAATCTCAGCTCTCAGCGTGTTGTTTATTGGTGGGAGCTGAGCTGACTGTCTGTGTGTGACTCTGCAGTGTCCTACTTGAACTACGGGCCCTTCACCTCCTACGCACCCGCCTACGACTCCAGCTTCGCCAACGTCAGCAAGGATGACTCTGACATGATGTACTCCTTCTTCGGAGAGGAGTCTAGCCTGCAGGGCTCAGAGAGGTATGTACAGTGTTGCGTCTACAAAGTCCCACTGTACAGTACAGCTTTCCCAGCTGATAGACGCTGTGCAGTATGAGCGTAGCGTGAGCATTGCACCACAGACGCTGATGAGATCCTTGTCAGCATCCAACCATACAATAATTGCATGACATTATTCGGTCAAATTGTAGGATAGATATTTTAATATTTACTGTATTGTAAATCAGCCTCAGCTTTGTCTCAAAACTAATAAAAAATAAAATGCCCACTTGACGCTCTGAATAAGATTCCGAAATACATTTGTGTGCCAGCATGGCCTTTTAAAATATTTTTTAGTTGGACATACTGTTTTTTTTTTTTTTTTAATTTTACAGATTTACTTCCGCTGCATATTTAAGATGTTTACATGTTTGTTTTTTTGCGACCTTGGTGCAATGTATGTGCAGCATCTCAGAGTTCCTGGTCAAGTCGGAGGAGTACACGTACAAGCTGGCAGACAATCTATTGGACGCCATGACGAACGGAGAACATTCCAGAACACTGGGGGACACTGAGCCAGTGAGCATCTGCTGGCTCTCCTGAGAGCTCTGCCTCCACAGACTTATTTCCTTCATTTCCATGATTACAAGACACACATTCAGGATTATGTATTGTGTAAATGAAGATAATGCCCGTCCTTACTTTGCGTTTATTATGTTAATCGTGTTCCTTTTAATATCTTTCGAAGAGGGAGGATTAGTTTATTTATTCTTTTGTGAGCACTTTGTTTCTCTAGATGCCTGTATCTCAACGAATAAACAAAGACTGTAAGCTCTGTGAAAGCCTTTCCATTTGACATACTCAAAAAGGCATACACTCCAGCTTTAACTTTTGTCTTTTTGATCATCCAGCAGGTGGAGGAAGTCGCTCAAACCCAGGAGCCAGAAGAGAATATGAATATGAAGGTGAGCTGAACTCCAAAGATGGTACATGATGGATTACTGCAAATATATACAGACCTAAATTATCAGCAGTTAACTTGGTATTGTGTACTGTCATTATGAGGGTTTGTAACAACGCATTATGTAATAACGCAGCATTATGTAATGACTCTCCAAAATGTAATACATTTCCATGCATTTTGTAATCACTTATTACATATTGCGGTGGCCACTACAAAATGTGGCAGCTGCACTACACTACACTGCACTACAATGCAGTGCATGCAGAGTGTAAACGGTGTGCATATACAGTATGTTTCCCAGTGCATAAATGGAAAAAGGTATTTGGATATAGAATAGAAGATCAATTTGTAATAAAGGATGTGTAAGGTGACCAGGTAAGTTATCTACATAAAATATATAAATACAATACAATAGTGCATATATACAAGTGTGCTGTGGTTAAGACATCAATGCTGCTAGTTAAGAAGCCTGATGGCCTATGGGAAGAAACTGGTGTTTGGTGGTACACGGATTCTCCGGGAAAGTATTTTATCTTATTCATGTCTTTTCTGTAAAAAAGTGCATCAGAAGTAGACTGACAAATAGGATCAGCACATGATATGTCATATAAAAGCTACATGTTTTTTCCTACACTATCCTTCTAGTTTTCTGACTTCTGTGTGTTCCTCCTGAAGCACAGGCCTTCATATTATACTATACTGTACATGTGCCAGCATGTTGATTTAATTTCCTCATTACCAATGGTTTCTGCAAATGGTAGCCAAAACACAGTATAAATATCACTGGGGCCAAACCATGGTACGCCGTGCACACGTGGAGCCCCCCTAAATGGAAAAGTCAGTGTTTTCTTACTCTGCCCCCCTGGCCGGTTAGCTGAATATCTCCTCACAGGGGTGATGGAAAGCGGAGTGTGTTGTGCTCTGTCAGGCACACAGCGGCCCTCTGTCTTAGCTGTTTGCTGGGACTGGATGCTCTCCAGGTCACCCATGGTCCTCTGTGTGTGTCAGTCTCTCGTGTAGTTCACTGGTTCCCACCAATGTCTGACTGACCCATGGCTCTCAAAAAAAAAAAAAAAAAAAAAGGGATTCACTACTGTGACTCACCGTTGGGAGCGTGGATTATTTTCATTAAGGATAGTGAATTCACCCTGTCCTGTCTTTTATTAAACACTAACCAGCACTGTGTCAATAACACAGTCATTTTACCATTATTGCGGTCACTAAACTGAACTGATGAAGCAACTAAATAAGAATGGGTTGTTTTGGTGTCTGTGTCTGTGTCAGTGTCTACCACACCCAAGTAGAACGTAGCAAACGTCTTTGAGTGACCGTGTCGCTCAGTTCTGTTCTGTTCTGTTTGCAAACTGTACGCACTGTTGGTGAGCTGTTGTTTTGTTTGCTGATCCCCATTCACAGGTTCTGGAACCTGAAGCAACCAGTGGCAGCAGGCTGGACTCCCTGGGTGCTGTGGTCGGTTTGGGCTTTGGTCTGCAGACTGCTGACGAGTTCTCTGGGGGTGAAGATCACTTCTATAATACTGGAGCAGATGCTTTCTGAAAGCAGTCCTTATTGCACAACAGAGTTGGTGCATAAAAGAAAAGAAATGTTTGCTTAAATACTTATTTTTTTAAAGAAGCCATGAGCAAGGCACATCACCCCCTATCTTACTATAGCAGGTTTTAAACACTATTAGTTACCAGACACTAAACGTTCCCTCCTCCTTCCCTGGCTGCCTCTGTGCTCTGATGCTTCATGTAAACAATGTCACTGGGATGTGAACTATTATTGTATTGCTCTGCATGGGATTTCAAACCTAAGCTTACCATTACTCGTCTAGTTTAGTGAAATGGTCCATTAGCCCTTCTTCTCCTTATTGATCCTCATGGCCTTTAACAACACAGCCACAGCAAGCGCTGGTTTAATGGAACCAACAGCCATATTGACAGGGTCTGCCTCCCTGTTAGAAATAATGGTCTCACTGTGTTGAGCAGCTCTAAACTGGGTGCAGGAGAAATACGTATCCACTGTGTAAATGTTTTCCTCTCTTCTCATCCCAGAGGCCTTGCACTTCCAGCAGAAGTTGGACGAGACTACAAAGCTCCTGCGGGAGCTGGAAGAAGCCCAGAGGGAGCGCCTGAGTGCCAAGCAGCCCCCTAACATGATCTGCCTGCTGGCCCCCACCACCAAGGAGCTGCAGCTGGGTACAAGCCTTCTCCTGCATGGCCTCTTTGTTCTCCAGTACACTGGTTCTCAACCTTTTATTGACCTCTAGCCCCCAAAAGCAGTGTGTTGTGACACATTCCTCCCCTAACCATCATTAAAACGGTCTGTGCCACAGTAGCCCTTCTGTAAGTTCGGACCAGAGGGGATAGCCTTTGTTGCACTCGCTGGGTCTTGGGCGCCCAACACCGGTTTGTGTTTTGTCCCTTCCATCACTGTCATTAGGTACTCATCACTGCTGGCCCGGGGCACCTCACAAGCCTTGTCGTTTCAGAGATGTTCTGACCCAGTCGTCTGGCGGTAACCATTTGGCCCTTGTCAAATCTCAGGTCTTTACGCCTGCCCATTTCTCCCACATTTAACACGTTGACTACGAGAACAGAGTGTACGCTTACCGTCTAATTATCCCAGACCTTGACATGCACCGTGGTTAGTGTACTAAACATTTTGGCTCATCAGCTGTATGTTTACATGTCCGACCCCCACTTTGAGAACCACTGCACTAGCTTTAGCTTTTCACCTAAGCTGTAGGTGCCCCCACCCCTTCTCACCTCTACCCTCATCGCTTATCTAGACGTAAATTCTACTGAAATGGGAGTTGCAATTGATCTGCCTAGTCTAGACGCCAACCACGGACACTACATATCTCCTCTGGTCTAGGAATTAATCCCATCATGCAACTGTATTAACTCCCTCTAATCCCCCTGTATTCTGCTCACAGTAACAACATGAAAATGAACATGAAAAGCCAATTTCAGAAAGTAACTAATGGTTTGATCCAGCCCTGCAGCTAACCAGCTGATTCTGATTAGTTTTGTAGGAGAAGCTAGTTGGTCAAATGGTTTTAATGTGTGGATGGATTCTAATCCTAATTTCTAGACCCGGAATCGCCACCTCTGAAGTGAACAGGTGGACACTGTTTTCCCTAATGTTTACTGTAATTCCCCCCCACCCCCCGTTCCAAATGTCCTCCTTGACCTTCTGTCTTTTCTCAACCGTAGCGGAGAAGGTGACCGGGAACCTGGCCGAGCTGACCAGCCAAGTGGCCCCGTGTGACGTCAGCAGTATCTACGGCATCAGAAAGGCCATGGGAATCTCCATACCCCCAGAGCCTTCTGAACCGCTTATAGACCTCACCACAGGTAAGCTACCTTCTTATTCGTGGAGCCCAGGAAGAACCTTGGTTACCTTGGTAACGGCTACTGGGGATACAAATTGACTGAATGAAAAAGAGATGTTTTAGGAACGAACACACTCCTGAGTTAATCAATGAATTAAAGGTCCTTCCCAGTTCATTGTTTAACTTTGAAACAAAGGAGGTGTAGGAGGAGGGCTGGAGAATGGCTTGCACATAGAAGCACTCTAGGGGAAGTATAGCAGCACTCTGCTAGAGGGGCATGTGCTGGTTTCAAACAAGGGCAATTCCAGGCAGTAATTTAGGAATGTCTCTTTATAGTTTTATACAATAATTGTCGGTCCTTCTCAACAATCCACCTTTTGTAAAATTTCAAAAAGTCTTAATATGATGGTATCTACTACAAAAATCTGTTTAATACCAACCGTTAAATGACATTGTCTGCTTTTCAGTGCAAGATGTGCCAGAGCCGATGGAAACCCTGGCTGTCGCTCAGGACGGATTGCCAGTCATTGCTGTATAACGAACACCCATACAGTTTGATATTTGTACAGAAGATCCTTTTTTTTTTTTTTGGTGTGGCATTTGTATGCATTTCAGTCAATAAAACTTTTTTAATTATAAATCCTCTGTATCACCAAACATGCTTTTACTAAGAAACTTCTATAAACATTTAATACATTCTGGAACTGTACAAAATCACATTTGTTCACTTGGATGCCGATGCATTGGCCGCAAATAGAGACAAGATGGCGGTCGGAAGATAAGGCAGGTTTTCAGAGGCACAGAGAACAGTGACCTAGAGGTTCATTCACAGCGGACTGTGGGAGTGGGAGCATTGCAGCATGTTTGCAGATGAGCACATGGAGGAAGTTGATGTTGGCTTACAAATAAAACCTACATCTAATAGATTACTAAATCCATTTCCTACTGGAAAATGTAATTTTACACATGCAAGTAAAGTTATTAAATTGGTTACTTAAATCTGGGCTTGTCAATATTTTAAGAGAACTAACATTTTGGAGACCATATATCCATTCTTTAGGTAGCATGTATTTTCACATTTTCAGAAGTAAAGCACTATTTATTCCAATAACATTAAAATTGTCCATGTTTATTTTGTTGTTTTTGTTGTGCACGTCTCAACCATTACACAGTAACAGCTGTGCTGCATTTATGAGCTACCTCATTTTAGAACCAATGCTTCTGGACACTAGAAAGTTTTTTTTTTTAAGATGCTTGAGATTTAAATAGAGGTCAGGTTTTTTTCTTCTACTTCATTTTAGCTAGTAGGTTAAAAATGCCCTCTCCATGGTTGGTAAGTACACATATCCATCACAGATAATGACTAAATTAATGGCAGGATAAAATAAAAATGGTAGAGAATCGACCACACACAGAAACTCTTATGTACATCTGTCAAGCAAGACTCAAAATCCCAGTCCAAAGTCCGCTCCCAACAGCTCTCCGTCCCCCAGATCTCTGCATCCACACAGCAGTATCAACTGTCTGTTTGTAAACTCGACTTGAGGAAAGGTCTGTTCTGTTGAGTATGCCATTGCTGGCCTGGCCTCAGCTCAGGCACATGCCCTGCTGTTTGCTCATGTCTGTACACACAAAGAAGGTCTTTAGCTCTCCTTTCCCCTTGACGTTGATGAGGCCTCGACATTCACAGGAGTATCCAAGCTTCTGTAGCACGTCAGATGTTTCCTCTGTAACCTGAAGGTAGATTAAAAAAGTGTCAGTCCCTAAACAATTATTGAATGTTATTAATCTGTTCTCAGTTGAACAGCTGTTTGGACACCCAGCATATTTAATAGCTGTACACCAATACAAGGTATTTCAAAGTGCATATTTTTGACTGCTTTTAACTTTTAACTTGAATGCCAATTAAAATGATTATTTACGTGCTCTATATTCAAAGAACAAAAATCGCTTTTTCTGATCACAAATCACATTTCTGTTTAACAATTGTAAAAGTAATTTTTTCTACCTTCTATACATCCAGAATGTTCTTCAACCATTAATTACTGTAAGAATGTCTAATCAAAGATGTTTCATTTAACTGTGCTGCAGGTGTATATTTGTCAACATCAATTGTTAAATGTTAAATCCAAACATCTGTATTTGCACAATAAAAGGTCAGGTCTATTACCATTAGCTAGGAAGAGCTAGAGATTTTCGGTTATGTTTTTTGTTCCCTACCAGGCATTAGCAAAGCAAATACTATGGATTACACGTCTGATGTAAACATCTCTGGTATAACTATTGAAATCTCACTCGATTGTCCCCCATGCAGCCACTAAAAAACTTTCACCACCATTTGTTTGTGCATAAATAACTTTGATAATAAATTGGGTCATGTTTAATTAGAATTGTTTAACCTTGATATCACCTGGGGGTACCAAGTCACCTGATCCCGCTTATGAAGAGCCTGTACACTGATCAAGAAGCGACAGTAAGAACTGAGTTTGGAGAAAGTGAGTGGTTGAGGGTTGCAAAGGGAGTTCGACAAGGCTGCAATATCTGTTCAACCTTTATTCTGAGCATATTATACAAAATTCTGGATCCGACGACGCCCAAACTTGAATCAACGTTGGAGGAAGAAGAATTAACAACCTGCAATATGCCGATGACACAACCCTGATTGCAGAAGTGAAGAAGACCTCAAAGCTATAATTGTCAAGATCATAGAACATACATTGCAGCGGGTTTGAAGCTGAATATGAAAAAGACGAAGCTCATGTGGGAACCTACAAAGCCTGAGGATTGATAATGAAGAACTTGAGATAGTCAATGACTTAATTTTCTTGGCATTGCACATTAGTCGAGATGAGAATTTCATCCCGGAAATCATTAGACGACTACTCCTAGGAAGGAAGGAAGCAATGGCGAACCTCGATAAGATGATGAAACTAAAGCACACTTCCTTGACTTTGGCAATCATTCTAGGAATGATGGAAGACCAAGAACGAGATGGTTGGACTCGACCATCAAGAATGACACAACCATGATCCTCAACCACTGTAGAACATATATCCATTGGATCACAAAGAGTGAATGGATAAAGCAACAAAACCGTGTTCTAGTGTCGTTTATACCTGAATCTTTCCCAGCTCTCCGGTGCTTTCCATCCTACTGGCAACGTTAACTGTGTTTCCCCAGATGTCGTACTGAGGCTTCCTGGCTCCGATCACACCAGCGATTACAGGGCCGTGATTAATACCTGGCAAACAATAAAAAACAAGGCCCTGTTAACATGTACAGTAGTGTTGATTAATTTCAACATTTACTCAAATTATACATATATAATCTTACTAAATTATTACAGGCAAGCAAGTAAAGAACATTATAAGCAGCCGTCATCGTTAGAACTGCAAAAATATTTTTAAAGGATAGAACCAATCATGGCTACATATTTTCCCAATGGATGTACATCACTATACAATAAAGGCCTGCGATGGTGAAAATGATGTGCTGACCATGGTATGCAATGGAATGAAATACATTACAATCACTTATTTTAGTTATTTAAAGTAAACTTTCAAGTGTTAGTCTGCACATGCCAATGTTCACCATTTATGGTTGTTTTCAGGCATATCTTAAAAGAACTGAACATATTTTTCTTTTGTTTGGAGAATTAGAATAAGCTGTCTGGGAGAACAATCCTAAAAAGCAGGCTGGAGTGTTTATTTTCTTAAATATTGACTGTGGTTATGCAACATAATACATAGTTCAGTCTCATTCCACTGTAGTGTTCATTGTAAGATGCTCTGGACAGGAGTATGAATATAATAACGTAACCAAGGAAACCAGTTGCATTAACAAGTCAGCACTAATAGTGCTGTATGCAGAGAGGACTTCAATGAATGAAACATGAACATTTGTTCACTGCCGCCCACTACTCACCCACGCGGAGTCGAAAACTATTGAAGGAATGCCGATTGATACCATCCAGTTTGCCTATCAAGGCGATCGCAAACTCAACCATATTTCCAATCTGGGCCTGCTGTCTCTCCAGGTCCTGAAAAAACAACAAAATATGCATGTTTTATGTTTCGATGTATTTTATTTGTAATATCATAAAAGAATTCTCTGCCTCCAAAAAGTTGGAAAAATACACTGCTCTGGGCCGGTCAGCTTCAGACTTGGTTGTACCTGCTTGTTTTCCTGGCCTGGGGTCCCACTGAGCCCTGCAGCAGCCATATAGGTACTACCAATCGTCTTAATCTTCTCCACACCACTGAACTTCGGCTTGGACAACAGCTGTTGAAAAATAAATGTATTCATATAAATGAATCATGTGCAATTGACCTGTTTCGCCGATATTATTTTACATTCCTTCCCCTTCTCATCATCCGTTTATCTGTCTGAGATTTAAAGTTAAAAAATTCAGCTGATGCTCTTGTTTGCAGGGACTTATCTTAGTGCAATAGCAGAATGACCTAAATATTTTTCGCACAGATCTCCGAGATGGCAGTAATGTGAGAAAGATTTAAAGCTAACGAGAAAAGAAACTCTCATACTGACCTCATCAAAGTCAGCGATGATCTCATTGAGAAGCCTCAGACATTCCAGGCCCTCTTTGTTGATGTCGCATTCTGTGTAAAACTCTTTAAAATCTGGTACTGAGGCAAACATCACGCATACACAGTCATAGGACTTGTAGTAGAGATCCTGTTGGACAAAAGGTACCATGAGGCCAACATCAAGTAGGACCACGGGGGTAACTGGGAAGTTTCCAATTACTGTAATGATGCTTTTATTATTTAATCCTCTACCAAGATTATTATTTAATCTTCTACTATTTTACTGTTTTTCCTACTGTTACCAGAATTTGTCTGCTGATAGATTAGGTCCGTCTTTTTCACACAATAGTGTGAAAAACGATTGGATTTGAGCAATAAGTGTGTGGGGTCTGCGAGTGTTTCCCAAAATCCTTCTTAATCTGAGATTTTATGAACAAGTTTAAAGTGCATCATTGTTGACTGTTCCCCACCATCCGTGTCCAAAAACCATTATCAGACGAAAACTGATCCATCGATTTCAATTAGTGTCAATGTGTACTGCTCAGAAAAATTAAAGGAACACTGAAATCACACATCTGGTCTCAATGAACAAAAGTAACAACGGTCAATGGAAATCAAAATCACCAACAGATTGAGGGCTGGATTCAAACTGAAAATAAAGTTGTACCTCAGAGTACTCGTAAATTTGCTAGTAAGGTTACAAGCTAGTTAGCAACGAAGGGTTTGGGGAAACACTCATTAATTAACATTCTTAAGATAAAGATGACAAAGTACTTAGCATTACGAAGCTTTTGGGAAACACATGGAAAGAGTTTATTTAATGTAGCAAACATCTACTGAATGCACCCATTTTCTCCCTTCGAGCTGACAAGTGCGTTTTAATTGGTGTTCATCTCTCTTACCTCGTTCTTTTTATTCTCTCCAACGAACAGAGCAGCCACATGGGCCGGCAAGACGTTCTCCAGCAACAGGCGGTTAAGGTTCTCACGAGTCTCGATTTCGTCCTGCTTCGTGTGGTTCTTATTCTTCAGCAGGAAGTCCTGTCGGAAGCAGGACTCGTTCTGGGGAACAAAGGCGTACGCGGGTAAGGAAAAAACACTGTAGAAAACGCCAGGCCTCAGTGATCTGCTGATGTAACTTTAACATTATGTGCATACTACATTAAAAAGGTACACTTCTCGATTTGTGTTGTACTGCCCCCAAAACACCAAACAGTTTTATCCAAAGTGACTTAAAGTGAGTACAATTACTATTAAGGAGCAAGTAGGCATCTTGCTCAAGGATGCTTACAGGTAGGCCGGCAGTGTTGGGGATCGAACCTACAACCCTTTAGGGGTCAACCACCCTAACCACTGGGCTACCTTGCCCCCTGTTTATGTTTCGAGACCCAAGGGGGATAAGTAGAGTGTCAACTACTAGAGAGGGGCATGCGTTCTGTGTTTTAAAGCAAAACAATGTTTCTGCAACACTGCTTTTAACCATAGGAGTACTTCCAGAGAGAAATTAAAGTGTACCATTAAGAATTATTCAATATGTAATGGTTCTGTCAGTCCACAGTAGAACCTGTTGGTGAGATTATAGCTTCCCCAGTAAATGGCCTTCAGAGAGTATCAGTATATTTTGAGCTATTATGACAACATAAGATAATGTTTACACATCTCATCTTTTGGCGTGCATCAAAACACTGTAGTGGCTGTTTAGCTGGCTGTGCAGGTAAAAGGGTGTGCACGTTCCTATTATAGAGGAAAGGCCACTAGAGGAGACTTCTCTCACCTGCTGAGAGATGATAAGCATGGTGACCAGGAACAGAGTGATGTAGATACAGCTCATCAGCTGCGGGTGTTTAACGAGGCCCAGCCGGTGCACCTGGCCTAGAATGGACTCATCAGCACTGTTAAACACATCAGACATCACTTTCATTTACTGAGCAATAATTATTTATATTCCAAACTATGATTAGTATTTTAAGTGCAGTAAAGTATCAAAGAAAAAGTAAAAATCTAATAAATCAGATATGTTGATATACTATACAGTAATCTATATACCCATTCTGTTTGATGTGGGCTATTTTTAATACTAACATAGCATATTTGGCTGGAGGCAGGACACTAGAATAATTGTTAGATCCACTGCCAGAGATCAGTGTGGCTTTTACCCTTGTACTTAAACGTACCCACTGCTACGTATTACTGCCTGGGTGTAGTAATGTATCATCAAGTAATTAAAGTGTATTCTACAGCTCATCCATTCTAAATATAGTGTCCACTACATGACTTACCTGTAAAAGGGATGTTCATGAATCAAACTCTGATTAGTCAGAAACTCGTGAGTCTTCTACTTTTACTTGCAGTATTTCATTTATTCTGGTTTCCGTGGTAAATTTGTAAGTTTTAAAAAGAATAAAGATGAATTGTTGAAGTGGGTTATTTGTTTCGCAATTTATCAATTTCTGTAATACCTCCTATACGAAAGTATTCTATTACATAATCTTTTTATTTCTTCAATATTTGTATACAGTATTGTGTCTCTTTTCCTTTATTATTCAAAAGTGTACTGTATTTATCTTGTAGAGTATATATATTCAGGAGTATGTTATGTGTTTTTGTGTGTGTGAACCCCACACACTCCAGATACCTCGGACTATTAATCATACAAGCAAACCGCTAGACCCAGTCTCACCTGCAGTTCCAATGATCCGTGATCTGAGCATTAAGGAAGCCACCGTAGGCGATGAAGAGGTCCTGTTTGGAGCTGAGGATGATGATATAGTAGGCAGTAGAGGCCAGGGTGAGGAAGAGCACTTTGAGCTCGAAGCTCACCCTGAGAAACACCCCGCAGGCGATGAGGGACAGGATACAGCAGAACACCGAGTACTGCAGGAGACACACAGGACCTACAATCTGTCACTGTACACTTTAGGTCACGTTGGCGACACCTACTGTAAGTAACGAGCAGGAAGCGTTAGAAACCAAACAGCATACGGACAGCACGTGGGCAATTATGGTGGCACTCTTCCTTTATACTACTTTCAGCATCACTGAGGTAAGTGTTCCAGGAATGTCACACATGCCTAAACACCAGATTGAAATAACTAATAAAACTGCAAATCTTTCATGAATGTGGAGTAGGCTGAATCATTATTGTATCACCTCAAACAAACTGATAAATAGCAGTGAAGCTGACATCTACAGCATATATGAAAACTGTTGATTAGGTTTTCCACCCAAAAAAAAAATCCTGTTCCTTGATTTGTTCATAGCAATTTTATTGTAACCCTTCGTTGTGTTTATACAAATTTTAACTGGGCTTTCTACTCATGAGGATGATAGTCAATAAATATATTATTGGTATAATAATATTTGGTAGGGAATTCCTCTTGAATTAACTGTTGAGTGTACCCGCTACGTAGCTTAGCTGCTAATGCATCACCGCATAAACAGTACATGGTATGAAAAATGCAAGCTTAACATGGTTAGTTGCTCTTGGACTGTAACACTGGCTTCTCCTACTCTGACTGTATATGTAGGACAAAATATAAAATGTGTGTTCTGTATGGTCCATAACAGTCAAATACTATTTGCAAATTATGCAAAGGATTTCTTTGAGCCAACTAAGGTGGGAGCGTCTGCTTTAATGCGTCATAATTTTTCACATTTTAATTTTACCTTTACACCTTGGTCAGAACAGCAGTCATCCTCTACCCACTGTCATAAATGTACAACTTCTCTTTTCAGGAAGCACCTTACATCATTCTCTCCAGAGACCAATTAGCCTTCTTTCTCCTAAACTGTTGTTCTGATTTCTTTTACCAAGCATTTTTTACTGGATTACTCTGGAGTAACCGAAGAACTGGACGCACGCCAAGGCCCCCATAGCGGATTTTATTTTTGTGTATGTATTCTAGGTTTCTCTGGGTGTTCATAGCTCAATGCCATGAACTAAAATGTGAAATAAAACATTTCAGACAGTCAGTTCTGTTTCCTGATGCCATCTGAATTGTCCAGATGTGAACTCCACCCACCTGGTACTTAATGCAGATTAAAACAGGCTTTTAAATTACAAATGAAGATAAACCGCCTACGTGTTGCCTCCTATGCAGGCCTTTTGTCATTTTCTCCCACAGCGGTACCACCCAAAAAATGATATGCAGATACTGTACATTTTGACTTTTAATAAGTCTGGACAAAAAAGAAACAGGCATAACTCATGAATGGGATCTTGAAGTTCCATAATCTGTCAGTGTGAAATGAACCATCACTCACAGGCAGGTTCACAAGCCTCTCGTCTAATGCTGGATTCTTGGAGTCATTTGTGCGAAGAATGGAACATTCTGTCAGTGGTGTCGGGATGGAGCACTGCGAGAGAGAGGGGGTTAAAGGATTTTAGTGACAGGTGACTGGACTCTAGGCTTTGAAGTTTGCCACATCAGCCATGAGCTTTGCTCAGCTATAATTAGCAGCGCAGCCGATAGCCTTGTGTCAGGGCTCTGCGTCGAGGTCATGTCTTACCAGGTTGAAAACGGCTAGGATAACAATGACCGCAGTGGTGATGGTGGCCAGTGGGAGGCGAACGCACGGCCGCTTGACCACCGCCTCCGACACGGCTGGCAGCCACTGGCAGCTGGAGAGCTTCTCAGGAAACAGCCGCTGGAGAAGATATTGAAAAGAAATTGTGCTAGCTGATTGTTGTTAAGCAGAATTGAAGCTACAGTCTTTCAGTCATTTTCCAGCACATTTTGATGACACCTACAATACATTTAGTAGTAAGTACTGTAGGTGATCAAACCGAACAGTTATGAACATTAAAAAAAGAGATCATTTATATATATATATATATATATATATATATATATATATATATATATAAAATTTTGCCTATCCTATCTTTTTTTGAGGCACCGAATAGGAATTTCACACCTCGACACCAGACTATATAATTATAATCTAGGATGACTGACTCATCCTCATATTGTATTACCTCAGTCACCCACAAATAGCAGCAAAACTGTAAATTGATATGAATAAATAATAGTTTTACTTAAATTAACAAATTAATGATTAATAATTCATGATTGAATCTAGATAAGCCTGTTTTGACGCTAGTGTGGCATTACTTCAGCACTTCCTTATTATCTTTCATTTAAAAAATCTATTATTGGGTTATTGCCTTCATATTTGTGTCTCCATGTTATTGAACGTAACCAAAGCTCATATAGTCTGCGTTCGCAAGACTTTTACCCCCCAGTCTGTGCCAGATGTTTGATTAGATTTGGGGAAAAAGGCCTTTAGCTATTTTGCTCCAACATCGTGGAACTCCTTTTAAAGGGACCTAAATAGCTCTACTCTAGTTCCCTTTACTGAATTTAAGAATGGTTTGAATTTGCTGTGGATATTTTCAGAATCAGCTTTTATTGCCAAGTACATTTACACATACAAGGAACTTTGCTTGGTTTGATGCAAAAAAAATGTGGTAATATTGTTATTTGAATGTATTTTTATTAATGTCATGTATATGTTATATACTGTGCTTTGATTATTGTTGTATGTCTGAAACTTTTATGCATGTCGATTGTTGTTGTCTGATCTCTGGTCTCTCTTGTGAATGAGACAATGAGACTCTTGGTCTCAATTTGACTAACCTGGCTAAATAAAGGTCTGAGGTCTATTTATGTCTATTTATTTGTTTTGGTTGATTTTGAGATCAGTCTTGTAGGATCATCCTGACAGCATTTAGAAGAGGTAACACAAGGAGAAACTGAGTCAGACAGATAATTTTCTGTCACGCAGACGTGTGACTGACTCAGACAGACTATTTAGGAAAGGAACCATTCTGAGTGAAGGCATAGATCACTGACTGGAAGGTGTCATTGCTCCGTCAGTGGGTCAGCTATTAGAAGGTGCCCAGTGAATGGAACAAATAGCTCCACACACTGATTTATTCTGGCTCAGTGTACAGTACTCACAAGCTCACACAAGTGCATGAACTGACCTAACATTTACCTAGTATCCCCCATGAACCCGCAACCATTTTAGCTACAGTAGTTACATCTGGAGGTAAAAAAAATTATTTATTTCTTATTTCATGTAAAAACTTAAACTAACCTGTAGATGGCCTGAGAAACAGGTAGCCAGCGTTAGCAGCAGAACACAGACCAGCGCACCAAATGACATCCCCAACATCTTAGTACTAGAGGAGACAAGACA
Organism: Percopsis transmontana; assembly: GCA_025447815.1. Classification (NCBI taxonomy): domain Eukaryota; kingdom Metazoa; phylum Chordata; class Actinopteri; order Percopsiformes; family Percopsidae; genus Percopsis; species Percopsis transmontana. The sequence goes on along the minus strand of JAOEHI010004615.1, from coordinate 20,365 downwards.
TTATACATTAGCAGCCATTACTGAGGCTACTTTACAAATTGTGTTGCCGCGCCCGCCTCCCCTACATTACCTTATCATTATAGACAGTCTAAACTCCTTGATTATTATTAGTCCCACTCACTTCTCTGTTCTTGTGACAAACAGCTGAACTACAAAGACGCAGAAGAAGATGAAGGTGGCACAGCCAACGTAGTGTTTGAACATGGGTAGGTCCAGAGCCCGGTACTGGAACAGGAAATGAGGTCACAAGTTAGTCTCTTCTTAACATTGAACAGTGGACAATAGTAGACAACAGTGTATAAGTTAATATCATTGTAAAATGTAAAATTCTGTATGCCCTGTTATCATAGTCCAAAACAATGTTTGTTCAGGACTGCTATTATTGCTGTTATATAAAATGTAAGCGGCGCAATTATTGCTACCTGGCTGGTAATGGTGGCCAACGCTGGTACTACAGCAAAATTAAGGTTTTGTCCATAAAAGATTATCACCCATTGATGGCCCATGGCCAACAATTATAAACATTCATTAAATGGCACAAGTTCAAAAGCGAATTAAAATTAAAATTTACAGAGTAAGATTTTGTTCTGAAGTCACCTAGAACAACCTAGGAACAAGCATTGATTTGCATGGTATGCACAGAAGAGGCAAATGTGCATGCACTGTGCTGGTCCCGCGAGATGAGATTATAAACACAGAAGTCGAAAGAAGCATTCTCCATTGTATGCGCTGGCTGAGCAAGTTTCATTTAAATGAATGACCGCCATTTTGACACCGACTTCTTATAGGACATCCATGCATACAGCAGACTTGCCTGTTTCTCCAGATCTTTCTTTGGAAACCATAACGCAAGACTCGTCTCCTCTGACGTAGACCACTGTCTGAGGGAGAGATGGAGAGACAATAAATGAAGGTAGAAAAAGGGACTGTATGAAAGAACAAATGAAAGCTAGAACCAAGCAAACACACCAACAAATGCAGAAAACCACAGAATGGGAGAAATGAGGAACCAAAGTGCTCAGTGAGACAGACGTCCTGATTGACCTACTTGTTGCTGAGCTCGTCGATGGTGGTGGTCATCTCGTTGTGCAGATCCTCATCAAACTTGCTCTTCTGGGACTTGTTCCTGCAAAGGACAGCAGAGAGGCTATTAGGACGAGACAGAGGCCCGCGCACAGGGCTGACCGGGGAGGATGCTGGGAAAACCATACAGGGCCAGTTTAGCTCTGCTGGGAGCCATTCAGAGCATTAGTGGGAAGACAGCGAGACAGTGTGTGTGTGTGTGAGCAGCCTAGAGAGAAAGAAAGAGAGAGTTTGTGTGAGCCAGATGCAGGATATTGGGTGTTAGACAGCAGCAGCACTGCATGGTAGCCCTCTGCCCCGCAGGAAGAACACACGCACACACATTCAAAAACATGTACATGCCACAAATGCATGTGTGCACACAAACACACAGAAATACACACAAACCAAACACATATACACATGCCTTGACACACAAACACACATGATCCACCCAGTCAGACAGTGTTGATCATGTCCCCAAACAGAAAGACAGAGGACATGTCTTCCTCGGTAACCATGGTTACAGAGTTTCTGAAGGTTTGTGAAATCCCGCCCGTCATTGTTACTGTAGGCAGACCGTTAGAGTAGGACCAGGGTTAGTCGCTGGAACAGCAAGACTCCCCACTAAGCTAGTGGTTCTCAACCTAGGACCAACCACAAGGGTCTGGAACAGTGGACCAAAACAACAACCAACAACTTTAACATCCAATTTGTTTGTCTCGGTTGTTTGGGCTGGCGAATCATTTATGGAATGTATACAAATATTCTTCTAAACAACCTATTATCATGTTTTGTATGTGTGCGTGCAGGGTGGGGGAGTGATAAACGTAAAGGCTGAAGACCCCCTCAAAAGATTAATTCAGTGAAACTACCCAATAAGGGAACATCAATATTATTATATGATAATAATATTGATATTAATCTTTTATTTCCACTGACATCTACGGTTGTTGCTGGGAGACTGGTGGTTAAGACCCAGTAAGGTTGAGAACTACTGAGGGACAGAGGGTCTTGCAGGGCCTCGGAGGCCCCCCACTCACTTATAGCTGAACGGAGGGGCAGGCAAGGAGAAGGGCTCCTCGAGAGACTCAAAGCTGTGAGGGAGCAACGTTGACACACAGACAGATTCATAAACACACGGCTGGGGGACTCAACATACAAAGGCCTCCAACAAGAGAAACACAAAACGTATTACACATTTGAAACTGGAGGAACTGGCATCTTTAGAGAGAATAAAGGTACAATAAAGTTTAATTAAATACAAACGTTGTTTTGGTTTAAAACTCAGTGCCGAGTGGATGTCTCTCCTCTCTACTCCTCCCCATTTTAAGGGCAGACCAATCAGCGATTAGTGGGGGTGGTTAGGTGCGATGACGTTAAAGTCAAGCGTTCCATAGTTCTAACAATGGTGGCGGTGGTAGAGTTAGATAGTCTAACAGTCTAGGTGTTGGACTCCCAGCCAGAAGGTTATGGGTTCGAGCCCAAGACTTGGCCTACCTGTAAGCAGCCTTGAGCCTTGAGCAAGATGCCTAACCCCTATTTGCTCCATGAAATAGCACCATGTAATAGTAAGTCACTTTGGATTGTAATTGTAGATGAAGCGATACGAGCAGTTGTTGCAACGCTAGGGAATATAGAAGAATTGAAGCCAGAGAAAGAATAATGTCTACGTGCGAGTGTGGGCGTGGTTTAGCCCTGTCTGTATGTGGGAGGGAATGTTTGGAGGTGTGGGCCAATTAATGATCACCTGTCTCCCACAGTAAAAGGAGCACAGAACTGACAGCTCGAGAGAGACGCCAGCAAACCAGGAAGCTGGCGGGACTAAGAAGCAGGACCCTCTAACTATCCTGTCACACTACATAAATCAGTGCGAAGCACGAGTGAACAGTCAACTATCATGTTGACAGTGCTTTGTATGCCAGATAAATGTCCATCCAAAAGATCTGTGTACACAAACCACACCTCAGACCCTAGCCCCAACAAACAGGAAACGCAGGGTTTAAATACACATGGGCAGACACAGGTGAAAACAATAATCAAATCAACACATAAGACAACTAGGGAGACAGAAAACCAGGAACAGAACACCACATGGAACACAGGTAATGCACAGACAGGAAAACAGAACTAAAACATGGAACTGCACCCAATAGTTCCCGGGACATTACACATACATAATACAGTACATGTTTATGGTCTGGCTATCAGCTCAGACCTGCGCTTACCTCTCAGTGATCTTTGTGGCAGCTGACCGCAAAGGGATGTCCTAATATAAAATGGAATAAATTGAACAATTATTAAACCCAACTAAACTCAATATATCAGCATTTGTAATTGTTTTACCCACAGTAAACATTTATAGACTGTAGCACTATAAAGTAATCACAGTTTCACATTTGATGTAAAATGGTTGTATTCCTTTATATCTTCCAGATACTGAATATACTGATGCTTCTTATATTGTTATATTCCTACTGTAGGCTACATTACTATTCAATCAAGTTTCAAAATTCTTATCAGTGTAGATCTAAGTTACCGGTATCTAGGTTAAATAGTTTCTTTTACAATCCAAAACAGTTGTAGACAGTTGTAAACACTCAACTAATCCCAGAGTGAACCCTAACACTTCCTCACTGTAAGTCAATTTGATTAAAAGCATCTGCTAAATGATTGTGTATCATTGATACTGTATAGGTTATTCTGGTCTCACCTTACAGCGGGTCTTGCCATTCACCATGGTGTCTGTGGTGAAGCCGTCTCTGTTCTGGAGATGGGCAAATGGTTTAACGGCTCCCCAGGACTCCAGGTAGCGAGTCATACGAACAGATGCCCGCATCTTCAGACCGTCATTCACTCGAGGTTTAGGCATGTTACGGCTGTTCAGTGACTGGTCTTTAGACTGGGGACACACACACATTAGGAATTATTTTAGATTTACTGTACCTTTTATCGATTGTCTCTGCTCCTGTCTCTCTCTCTACTGGTATGCTTCCTGAGTTTTGCCTCTTGCCTGAGCTGCAGCATTTTAGCTTTGTTTGGTTCTTGAGTTATTTGTTTCCTGTTTTGAGGAGATTTTGTAGTCTAGTTCTCGTGGCTTTGTTTCTTAGTTCATGTAGTATTGGTAGTTTAAAGGAAACTGCTGGGTTTGATGGCCCAATGCATGGTTGGCCCAGTGGTTATACCTTCTGTTATATTTTTATCCAGGTCGCCTCACCGTGTTCTGTTTTAAATTGTTTTGTTGGTATTTTATTGTGGTTAATAAATATTTTCTTTTCACATGATGACTTTGTCCATTATGCCTCATTGGTAAGCCAGTCTTGTTCTGAGGTCGTAACACTATTTACATTCTAGCAGCTTATAATTATTTCAAGCAACCAAGAAAACAATGGTAATTTCCACATGACTAGTGCAGTATAGGTCATCAGTGTTTTACCAAGAAAGTTTAACTGCTAACTTAACCACATGGTCGAATGAAAGCGGTAGGACAATACAAACAATTAGAACCAGAGAGAAAATTTAACACGGTTAGTTCTCTCTATACTTGACCAGTTGTGATGAACCCTAACTTAATAGCTCACCCGTGGGTCAATAACTAGGTAGGTTTGGATGTTCAGTTCCTTCAGGTAAGCATCTCTTAGATGGCCGTTTCCTTCCTCCACCTCGTAGGCCTTGTTCAGGTGCTTCAGAGTAGCTTCAGTGATATGAACGCGTCTGGACAATATAAAAGGGTAAAATTAACAGAATATTATCTTAAATAATGTTAGAAACCGACCAAGAAAGGAAAATCATGTCACTTATTTAATATATTAGATAAAGATCACATTAAAATGTAATAATATATGAATGTACAACTTTTAAGACGTTTTATTGTACAATATCAAGTTGAAAAAGTAACCTCTTGAAAACTAAAGGATTAATGCCGCGTAAGTATATAAACATATTTGGTTATGTATACTTTGAAATATAAATGATCCTTATTGCTTTACATGAACACATACCCTGGAAGGCCACCAGACTCCATGTGATTGGCGAGAGTGACATCATGTGACCACACATCAAACTGCCACTTGCGCAGGCCAATGACACCGCAGAGGACGTTGCCAGAGTGCACGCCCACTCTCATGTTGATATCCACACCTGTGGCTTCCCGCACCTGCCTGGAAGAAGGGTACATGAGCAACAACGCTACAGGTCTGTTTGTCTATATAGGGGTGACTCAGCTCAAACACATACCGTGGCTCTAGCCATAACATAGCTACAGTATGTGCACATGACTTACAGTAATTGTCACTTAACAGTTCTACAGTAAGTTACATCATAATTTCCTGTCTCTAGTACCGTGCATTTTTCATTTGATCCCTTTAGCGCTGTAGTGGTAGCCAACATTTCTTATTGATAGCCCAGCCAAGTCCCTTTTCAGATGCCTCAGAAACATCCACTAGACCTTAATTCACTCCTTAATTCAGGGATGTGGCTAGCAGAACATCACTATGCTAATGTCTTAGATAGTATAAACGAAACATCATATAGTAAGGCTGTATATTTGTATCAACAACAACAAAAAATTGCTGTTACTGTTGTTTCTATAAATAACAGCCAAGGTAAGGCAAGGTAAAACAGGCAATTGATGTGGAAATTGTAGATCCCTATAAAGAAGATATTGTAATACAAAATGGTGATTCATGTCCAGGCTATATTCTGCTAAGTCGTGGACACGTGGAAAGGAAAGAAATCTTCAATTAATCATACAGCCTACACATACAGTATTATAGAGCTCTAGAGGCTGAGGACCACTCCACCATCACTATACGACACTATACTGTATGCAAAAAGTGCACATGAAACAGCAGCAGACTCACTTGATAGCTTCACACATGTCCAGGCCCATTTTCACACAGTTCTTGGCGTGTTTCGGCAGTGAAACTGGCAGCCCTGACACACAGTAATAACAGTCTCCAAGAATCTTGATTCTCATGCACTCATTTTCCTATAAACAGAAATAAAAAGCCACCAAAATGTTAAGTCTTATGAAAAAAGACTAATCAGTGTCAACATAACTGTTTGTTATTTGGATGCCAAGTTAGCCAATAATACAATGTTGACAGCAAGAGCCTGGAAGTTGCCACAGATTTTCTTTTCGATCTGCTACCAAGTAATACGGCTAATAAGGCTAAAATCCTGATGTCGATACTTTAATAAATATTTTTGTGTACACAAAAACAGGAATTATTTGTGATTTTTAGAGTGAAAATTTGTAAATGCAGAAATCTAAATAATTATTATTTTAGTTATTATTTAGGTATTTGAAATAACACAAATAATGCTTTGTTTTCTTAGTGCTATTGTGCTACTGAATGACTGATGAGATCGATTCTCAAAGGTCAACAATCGAAATAATCGATACTTTGGTATCTGTACCATACACTACAGATACTTTTGTATCTGTAGTGTATGGTAGCTGTGAGAGTGTTGTACTGCTAAAGTACTGAAGTGTTACCAGTGAACTGATTTGAGTTGAAGTGCCAATAATTCTTGAAATGTACAGAAAAAGTAATTTTTTTTACCCAGATTTGCTATGGGAATCTGTATCCATAACCTTCTGATAACTATCAGCAGTGTTAAAAAAATGTAAATCACCTTAACTTACCTTAGCAATTTGGTCAGACTTTCCAAACAGCTCGTTGAGCATAATGACAAGCTCTTTGGGGGAACAGTCGCTGGCCAGCCGGGTGAAACCAACAATGTCAGCATACAGGATGCTGAAATACACAAATACACACAGCTGATTGTCTGCTGTCACAAACAGGATTTTGTTCAGTGAAATCTACAAACTGTTAAACGGAAATATCTGCTAAAGTAAGCGTAATTTCAAAGTAAATTAAATGAAGGGATTGTCAATATTAAAATATTGTCCATACTGTCCATGATAATGTTCCATGATTATTTATTGTAAAAAGTTAAATCTTATTATATAATTAAAATATTTAGACAACAAACCTGAATATCGATATATTGCTAGCTAGCGTTAACACACAAGTTTCCAACACCAAATGTTAGCCAGCTAAAGCACAGTAGCATTTCGACGGGTATGGCGCAACTCTAGACGGGGTAGCAAGTAGGCCCTACTGGTGACCAATTTAGGATGGCCAAATTATAATCCTTATAACTTTTATAGTTATGATTTGATACACAAGAAAATGCCCTACTGTAATCCATTAGTGTAGTGCTACGTGGGTTGGGCCACGGTAAAGCACAGGCTTCGACATGAACATTGTTAACATTAATGTTTGTTAACATTAATGGATGTTTAACAGTGATGCTGACGCCCCTGGTGTTTAGGCTGATTGAATGATATGTTAATAGGTCATGTATGTTGTAAATGTATAACTATGTTAACCCTGATGACATGCTGCTGTCATTATTCTAACAGAATGTTGTTTGCTTACAATAACTGGTTTATTACCTATTCAACTATTGGCAAACATACTATTTGTTGCTTTGGATAAAAGCGTCTGCTAAAAGCTGTACATTTAAATTTAAATTATTGTCTCACGTATCATGAAAAATATGACAAAAAGACAGATACTTATTTGAAAACTCCCTGGCAGATTATTCTGGCAAAAGGTCAGATAAGACGACATGTGGAGGTTTCAAATTGGAAACTGGTTAAGCAGCACGACATGGTTTTACAGGATATTCTTTGTACTGGTAAATAGGTTTTAGAAAATGATTGGCACTTGGTCCAGGAAACACAGCTGGGATATTGGAAGGCTTCTTAACTAGTAGTACCCACACAGAAGCAGAGACACTGACTAGAGATCACTGACTACCACAAAGCAAACAGTTTAATGTCAGAATGACTAGGAATTTGTTAAAACTTGTTAACAAGTTTATTTACAGTCAAAATGTGTGTAACCGTCTATGCCACCTAACTTCCCTGGATAAACAAAAATTAATAAAGCACCTGACACACCTCACATTTAGCTCCTTCAGCCCAGATGATTCATTAGCCTGGCTAATTAGCAGGACTGGCTCATTTAAGATGCCAGTCAGACTTATCGTGACCAGCAACACCCCAGGGAGACCAGCTACAGGCTTAACAGGAGCTCTGTTCACACAGAACACCCAACCGGCCTCTCATCAAGATCCTACAGGAAGAGATATTTTTCTAACAACGTGTGTCCCATGCACAGCTCTAATACATGCTATTGGTTCCTCGGGTCCAATTAAGGGTTTAGATACCCTGCTGTAACAGTACACGACTGTACAACATTCCTAATAAATCAATTAATTTAGCCTTCTTTTAATCTCTAATCTCTTGCTATTTGAGTAACCTTTAATTAAACCACTTCTCTCATTGTTTATCCTGGATTAATCCTAGTTTTTTATTTAAATTTGAACCTTGTATTATTTTGTATGTATTGTATCCAATGCTGAAGTACAAACTTTGTGTTATATGAATAAAGAGGGTCAACCTGATTAGTACTGTTTAGGTCTTTGTAGCTTGCTATTGTCGTATTGTATTAGTGAAAGAACATAGGCCTATGTGTATCAACAACTTATCTCAGTTTCATGAAGGTGCTGGTAAGGGTTGTTGTGGGTTTCAGACATACACCCTTCTGTTTAGAGGGAAGTTAACCACTAGCCCCCTGCAGCTGCATTCTGGTCCAGGCCCTATGACAGCTGACAGCAGGCAACCTGGTCTGTTCCAATGACTGGCTGCCTGACTGACAGTAGCCAGGTGCTTCTCAGCAGACAGACAACAAAGCTAATGACAGGTGTAACTGGAATGATTATAGGGAGGGTTTCGGGGGTGCAGACTATCATTCAGAAACTACGTACTGCTGGCTTCAAAGAACACAGCAGCAGGAATGACTGATGCAGTAATGGTGACCCCTCATCTGGCTAACAATTCCCATATTTCTAAATGTTTAAAAGGACAAAGATGCAGTAATCCACAGTAGATTGGATATGGATTGTGCAATAATTATCTAGTTCAGGCCCCAAATGGTTAATGCTAATGGTTAACTTTGTAATGCATTGCCTTACTGAAGGTTAGAAATGTATTTATTTTCACGTTTTCCGGGATTGATAATGTAATTTCTTGATGGGGACATTGCAATGGACTAGCCATGAAACTTCGAAAATTTGAATGTATTTTTGTCACCCTAAAACATATTAAAAATAGATATATACTTCCCCACAGTGCAGTACTGAATTTAAATCCCTGTATTGATGGGATTATTTCTACTTTAACCAAAAAAATACAAAAGCACTGTTATTAACACTGCTAAATAAAGCCTGTTGAAGACAAATTACGTTTATCCTTGATTCTGGTGTGCAGAGAATATATTGTGCTGCCTCCTTCAAGCGAGGCAGGCTGTGCGTCTGTCTGCAATTACTGGGGAAAACATCAAGACATGGTAAACTGGTCCAATATCTGTCAGCACCTCCCAAATTAATGAAACCTTTATAAAATGAAAAGCCTGAACAGGGTCCGTGTTCTGCAAACATGTAAACATACTAATCTCCATTCTTATCATTATACGGAAATGGGAAGTCTGTATTATTATTATTTCACAGTTTTGTTATTTTGTGCTATGTCTCCATTTAATGAATTAGAAATAGCAACTGGCCTCCTGGCAGACATAAAGGGAAATTAAATCAATTCAATTAGGGAAGTCTGCCCTGCATAGTTTTAAAAACACAAACATAGATCTCTTGAAACACCGGAAAGAAAATGGGAGCATGATGGGAAATGCTTTAAAGAACGTTTAGAGAAAATCTCTGAGGTTCCTAAACATAAGGGTCCCTATTTTAATGATCTAAGTGCACGGTCTAAAGCACATTGCACAAGTGCATTTAGGGCTTGTCCAAATTCCCTTTTGTTAGTTTAACGGCGGAAAAAATGGTCGCAGCGCCAGTTCAAAAGGTTTATACTTAGTCTTTTAATTATTCATGGGTGTGTTTTGGGCTGGTTTTGGGCGTAACATGCAATAAAAAATTTTCATCTTCCATTCCCTTTAAGAGCCAGGTGTGCTTGCACCTTGGCGAATTGCTATTTTAATGGCACATTTGACAAGTAGTAAGAAAGAACGCTTCTCTGCAGATGAAACAGATCTGCTTGTGCACGAATTGAAAGCATGCGAGCAGACCATCTACAGCAGGATAAAATATCTTGATGTAGCCTACATAATAATAATCTTTCACATTGTAATCTTTTTATTTTTAATCATTTGCATGTTTGTGCACTGCTGCACACTGCTGTGTGTGGAACAAGAGTGTAAACGCGTTGTGCACCCGCCTATGTAGGTGCATATTACTATCTTGATAATGTGCACTTAACATAACAGTGAAATACTGCGCCATTGAATTCAGACCAGGTTTGTGTTGGTCAATCGCTTTCTGCTGTCTCAAGATAGCAATTTGCCAACAATGCGCCTGACCACACCTCATTTTAAGACCAACAGGCCCGCAGATGCATTTGCATTTTAAACAATGCGGGCGCTGGACAGGAAAATGATTACTGTCAGTCTTAAACTAGCTAAGACACTTGCATCACGCTTTGTGCAGCTTTGTGCCGCTTTGTGCCAGATGTAAGATAGGGCTCAAGATGTTTTTCAAAGTGAACAGTAAAGGAAAGTGTTTTAAGAGCTCTATTTCTTCAATCTTTGGCCAATGTCCTTCTGAAAACATCTGAAGAAACAATAAAGCTTAGTGCAAGTTAGGGACTTGAAGCAATTACTTAAAATCTTTTATGTATCCAATGTCCAGAGCCTTTGTATGGTAGGAGTAATAATAAATAATATGACTTTTTAAGAGGGGCTTCTAAATGCATAATTGATGATTACTATGAAGCTTAAAGGTCAAACTTTCCCTTTAAGAAGATATCCATAAGAGACGGTGAGCGGCCAATAAATGTAAAAAAAAAAAAAGACTTAAATTAGTAAGACAGCACAACATCAAGTAAAAAAGTACTGCGCAGCCTTCTAATGGCTAATACTGGCTGACTGGTTGATTGGTTGGTTTCGCTGCCTTTCCCAAACAGAAATCGCCCTAGCTTCCTCCAGTCCATACACTTTGGAAATGGAACACAAAACTAGCAAACACTAGCACCAGATGCAAGCACATGCTATAGATTTACCTTCTCCTTGTTAAGTAGCATCAAAATGGATATTATAGAAATAACGTTTGATTCAGTTCTATTCAGTTCTATGTGTGTTTGATGCACAAAATTGATTCAATTAAATCCTCGGCCGCATGCCGCTGCTACATAGCTAGATTTAGTCAAAATTGGACTGTGTTAACGTGAGCACTGCTGCATCTTACCCCTATTTTGAACTCATAGCGTTGGATTGGTTTAGAAGTGTCAAACTCAAAACTGTTTACCGCTCCACCCACATTTAAGGCTTATAGATGTCCACAGACATTTTATATGATAGTACTAGCCAAGTCTGGCCCTGCTAGTTAGTGCCAGGCAGTGTTGGTACCTGACGTTCTCGTGTCTCTTGACGTAGAGGCTGTGGAAGTTGTTGTCTTTGACAAGTCTCTGACGCTCCTCCTTGTCTTTACAGTCCTGCAGCCGCTCCATGATGGCTAGCTTCATCTTCATGGAAATGTAGACTGGCAGCACGGACTGCAGGAGGTTCTCCTGCATGCGCGCACACGCATACACACGAAAAGACACGCAGACAAACACACATGCAAGCACACACACACACACACACACACACATGTATGTGTGTCCGGTTAATCTAGACTAAAACACACACACACACGTCATCAACATGTCACTCTGTAATATCAAAAGGTCATGAACCCTGAGAGAGGCCAGGTTCCATTACACAGCTGTTAGCGACCAGCTCTGTACGTCCACTAACAAGACTCTCATTCAGACAGATTACTGTCACAGGAATTAAGGCTTTTTTGTGAGTCTCCATCTTCCTGAAATGACTCTCTAATAGCTCTCTTATGACACAGTACCTTTATAATATTATTCATTCTGTTTAGACTGCATATAGGCAGTGGGGGCTGCGGGAATAAAATACAATTTGTTTGACATTATAAAGAAACACACTTTCGGGACTTAGATGAAATACTCAACATATGTGGTTTTTATCATTTTGATTATCAAGTAAAATACTTGAATTAATTATAATGAATTATTATAAAGAATTTCCAAAAAGTCTTACTAATATTTGGTAAATGTGGTAGGCCTACTTTTTTACTAGCAAATGTAAGCAAACAAAACAAGGTAAGAGAAGAAGGAAGGAAATGGTGATATATATATTATGGACATAATACAAACTGCACAACACATACTGTATGCAAATTAATTGAAGAAAAAAAACACACAATAAACATTGACAACTCGAATTTTTTTAGCTTCTTTAGTAAAATGGGAATAAACACTGAGGCAACGAGTCCTAAAGTAATCACCTCCTCAGAACTGTAATGCTGAGGGAAGGTCATGTGACCCCACCAGCAAAGTCAAAATAAATGTATTTATCTAGAAAACGCTTTTAACACCATCCATTCATCACAGTGCTTTACAGCGCAACATCAAACATAAATACTGATAACATGGCCACAGTTTTTAAGAAACAAGCCTGTTTGTGGTTGTGCGTTTGTGTGTGTGTGTTTGTGTGTGTGAGAGAGACCTACAGAATGTGTATACAGCATGTCAATGAGAATATCCAGAGATTTGGAAGAGAGACAATGGGGGTGGGGGTGCACTAACTGTTAATTCGAATCAGCTGGTCTAGAGGAAGGGTGGGGCAAATACCTGGTTAGTACTTCTACTCTCTAAGCGTCGTATTTTCCATGTGTAAAACTAGGCTGTTCTGCTGTGAATGTTATACAGCAGATGTAATCCAGATGTAACAAAACTGTGAAGTGTGTGCGTGTGTTTGTGTGTGTGTATACATTAGCTGTAGTGGCAGGCAGTGTCAAGTTCTACATTTTTAAGCGCTTCTAAATGCAGTGTTTTAGTGTCACACGGTGTTGATTTGTTCCCACCAAGAAACATTTTTGGGGGAACACTGCAGGGGGTTTCTTTCAGCTCAAATTAATATTAGAATAGAGAATGTGTTCCCCACTGGCATGCCATTAGAAGGAGCCTTTAAGATTCGCCTTCCTTCCCATTACATCCCTGTGCTCTCTGGCTAACACTGCCTGTCTTCAGCCTCAATGCAGCTACGACAGAATGTCTAAATGTTAACGATAATGTCATTCCTCTCTGTGATGCTTGGCAACCCACCAACCTCTACACAGAAGGTTTCATGGCACCTCCTAAGCAATGACAGAACAAACAAATATTAACAGGCTGTTGGAAGCTAATGTCTCACTATGCCAGCAAGTGCTATGCCGATCAGAACAATCAGAACATTAAAGTGTAATGTGCTTGGGGTTTGTTGTAAGGAGCATGCTATGACATTACAGCTATTATTCAGTATTTATTTTCTGTCTTTTTGAGTCCCATAAGTACAGTAAATAAATAAGCATGTCTAATTTCTAGAATCAATTATAAAACGGAAAATAATAAATATCAATTTGCAAATGGATTCATTATGAACAAATCAAATAAAACTTCATTGGCGTCAAATAATCTCACTATTCATCATAATATCATTTGAGACCAGAGCAGTCGGCAGCCACGATGGAACCTTTTCAGGGTTGCGTGCCTTGCTCAAGGGCACACCAGAGAAACTGGCACCTTCTACAATGTCTTTAATTCCATATTGTTTTTCCTCATCCAACTACAATTAGGTCATTAAGCAGACAGTTTTATCCAAAGTAACTTCATTTACATGCTGCTATTACATGGAGCAGGTAGGGGTTAGGCATCTTTCTCAAGGCTCAAGGCTGCTTACAGGTAGGCCAACTCTGGGGCTTGAACCCACAACCTTCTGGCTGGGAGTCCAACACCTAGACTACTAGGTTAACATCCCATAATGCAGCACATGGTGTATATATCCGGATACTTGTAGGCTTGGAGACACAACCTCTTTTCCCCCGATACTTCAGAATGCACCTGACCTCTGTGTGAGCCTTGCCACGTGCAGCACCAGACTGCAGCCCAACGCTACCCTACATGCTCACCTGCTGTCGCTTCTCGATCTCCAGCTTCATGCGCATTCTGAGGCATCGCAGGGTGTCCTGGAAGGTCTGCCTCAGGGTCTTCTCCATCAGGACCTTGTGGAAGGCCCCCACCACAGTGCCACACAAGAACACCACCGCGTTGGACAGCAGCTGGACACACACACAGGCGGCCATTAGAATTCGCATGGCTATACACACTGTAAAATATCCCAGGACGTGGTCGTTTTTTTTATTTGTTTTGATGAGAAATTCAGTTGCAATCCCCTTCTGTCATTGTGCGAGCACAGGGTGCCGTAATGGACCACAGGCATTAGATGCAACAAAGCAGGAAAGTGAAATACAGCTGGATCTCTCATCATATCACATTAGCCTTCAGAAGCACACGTTTTGGGTGCGTTAAAGAGTGTTTTTTGGGAGTAAAGGTACTCTTTGTTCACCTTTAGTGTACATACAACCCCACTTTCAGGTTGTGCACAGACACACATGTTAAAACCAAGGCCATTCAAATCTCTTTCTTAATACCAGCCGAAAGGCAATTTCACCAATTTAAATTAACTTTAACGTGAAAACAAGGTTAGATCAACCTGAATATACAGTGGTAAGGGACAGCTGGCAGTTAAATTAATAATGTTACAATACATTTGAGATTCTTGAGTTTAGATTACATGATTTAGGACATTTCACAATTTGGACATATAAAAGCATTTAGTACATGGGTGATGGTTAGTATTTCTAGTTTAGTATTAACCTCATCTGAACAACAAAACCATGTTCATCATAAAAGCAGGTGTGCGGGCCTCACCTGGTTGGTGAGCCATGGTGTGCTTTGGGAGCTAAAGACAGCGAGGCGCAAGGTGAGGACCAGGAGGTGAGACAGCGAGGAGATGGCGCTGAGCACTGTGGCGTACCACAGCTGGAAGGGCAGCATGGTGTAGACGGTGAAGATGATGAACAGGAAGTACGGCACCTGGACCAACACACGCAGAAGCCCGGTCATGTTAAGACGTCATTCATTGTGCAATGGCTGAATCACAGAACAGTGAACCCGGCGGGGTCCAACGTTTTATGTCCACAGTGTGTGTGTGTGTGTGTGTGTGTGTGTGTGTGTGTGTGTGTGTGTGTGTGTCACGTCAAGTACCTCTTAATCACATGTCTCCCACGCCTAAATATTTGTAATATTTGTCAAAATGAATAACAATGTAAATGACTACATTGTAAACATCCTCTAATGTGTCCCCTTTATTTCTGTCTGACTGTCTGACTTTTTGTAACAGAAGTTACGTTTAGGAGAAAACATGAAACAAGTCCTTTAAAACATTAAAGGTGCGGTAGGTAGATTTCAGAGCTATCAATTTAGTGTAATTTCTTAGAAATGTCAGACATCCAACAGCTACAGTATCAGTGAGTCAAATGCTCTGTGAGGATATCTGCTCTGGCCCCTGCCTCTATATAAGTCGATTCTGATTTTGCCAGGTGCACGGAGATTTATGACCAATCAGGGCCTCTTTTCCCTGATTGGTCTGGAGAATCTACCTTGCCTGTCAATCACATGAATGCGAGCACACAGCTACAACCGGTTTGTCAATTAATTTGGACCAAAATGTACCTGGTCCCAGGGGAGGACGACGGGTGGGCTGAAAATGAAGGTGAAGCCCATTGTGAGGTGTGTAGCCCAGACCACCAGGCCTAGCAGACGTCTCCATCGCTGTGTCAGGGTCTCCTTACACACCAGCAGAAACACGGTGATAAACACAAATAGGCTGGAGCTCACCACACTGACAAAGGCACAGTGTTCCTTGGCTTTCTGCAGCATGAACAGGAGACAAACACATACATTACACTGAGACCATGCACCAGCAAAATACTGTATTGCATGCAGCTGCTTTATTTATACAGCTGCATACGCATAATTGCCGGCCACTCTGGCAGGGGAGTAGCCAGAACTCTTCTACCTGGGGGGGGGGGGCAACTAGATCCAGTCATTTTATAGGAGTGGCACTTGGCAGATTATCATAAAATCTACTTAAAATCTTTTGAAGATTATGGTAGCCTATTTAATAATGGCAATAGATAGACTACATACATATTCTTGCTTTATTAGGCTACATTCTTTTCAAAATGAAAAACTAAAAAAGCATTATCATGGACAATGTACATTTTACTATAGCCTACTCACAACCTATTCATATCCCTGCTTTAGGCTACCTTCTTTTCAATACAGCTTTATTTATACAGCTTTTGGCAAACACATTGGGTAAATCCGTAGTCATTGTCTTTTTTGTATGTTTTGATCGTGAGTTATGTAAACCAGAATATCCAAATGTGCAAACATCCAACCAATTGTACCTAAGTTCAATGGAGCACTGGCTGGCTATGCATTTGATATTTTCTTTCACATGAACTATTGTGAAAAATATACATTATTGATTTAAATGTATAGTAGCTACCTAATGTAAAATATCAGATAGAAAACTATCATGGATAGTCAGAAGCATATTATGCATATGCAACTCGCAAGAGGGGGACAGTGGGAGGGGCAGCGATTGTATCAAGGTGGCCGTGGCCCCCCACTGCCCCCCCCCCTTGGCGATGCCCCTGCACTCTGGTCACAAAATGTAATTGCACTTTGTACGTTTTTAGATGCTGTCGTATTTTTAGACGTTGGAAGTTGCAGAAATTCCTGTGTCTCAGGATTCCTGTGCCAGCTTCGGTGCTCTACTATTCGTCACTCAAAACTCCTGCCACTATTCTCCCTTCCTCTCCCTCCCGCCCGCCTGCCTGTCCATCTCCTGCCTGTTCGTCTCCTGCATCCGACAGATCGGCAACCTCTTCGCCACCCATCAATCATTAATTAAAACCATTTACTAAAACCTCCCCCATCGTCTCTGTGTCCACTACTGGGCCCGCTACTGGGCCCACTACTAACCAGACCTTAACAGTTTCTTGATCTTAAAGTAATAGTAATAGAGCAATTGGAGACATCAACATGTGGCTTCACAATCTGGAACTGGAAGCATGCATCCAAGCAATTTAGAATTAGGTCATTTAGCAGACGCTTTTATCCAAAGTGACTTACAATTACATGGTGCTATTACATGGAGCAGGGTTAGGCAGGTAGGCCAACTGTGGGGCTTGAACTCACGAAATTCTGATTGGGGGTCCAACACTATCCTGCCCTCCCCCCAAGTATTTATATACTGCAATAGTTAAGGCTCAGTCACTTTGTCCGTGCTCTGAAATTATTATTCTATCCATTTCCATGTGGGTCAATGCCACTCTACAATATATTTTGTATAAATGAACAGTGGTCTGTAGTGTATAGTATATACTCTACATGGTACCGATGGAATGAACTGGCTGATTTCATTCATTACTATAACAGCGCCTACCTAGCTGAAACATTGTGTGAATAAGAATAAGCTAGCTGTTCTTTAAATAGTGTACTGTAAATACATACTGTAAATATGTACTATATATACTTTATTGTCAATATCCGTAGTTGTTAGTTCAGTACAATGCCTGTAGTTAAACGTAGTGAATCATCTTTCAAGAAATCTTTTAGAAGTGAATGGTGGTGGTTTTGGTGTTCACGCTGGAGCAGTCATTTTGGGCCGTGGCGAGACTTTCTACATGTAGGTGCACTGGATGTTCCTGAGAGGCAGGTTTTAAGTGGGATCACTGAGGCTTACTTCACATCTGTCTCTGCGTCATCTCCTGTCTGCTCTAGACTACTCTGCCTTCCTGATTGAGTTACTGTACAGTATGACTCAAGCACAAACGAGACAGTGTGCCCGTGTGTGTGTGTGTTTATGTGTTTGTCTGTGCATTTGTCTTCTTGCAACTGTCTAGACATATGTGGGTGTCGCTCGGCACATACAACATTATGTTGGACAGCATTTGTATGAGTGGAAGGGCGACTGTGTGAAGGTCTGTGCTCTGGTAGGTGCGAAAAGGAGAGAGAGAGAGAGAGAGAGAGAGAGAGAGAGAGAGAGAGAGAGAGAGAGAGAGAGAGAGAGAGAGAGAGAGAGTACTAACTGTTTTCCACCAAAAGAAGGCCATCTCTGCATTGCGTGTCAAGCATCCTGGTTGCCATGGAGGCGGAGGAAAGGCCAGCTCTCTAGTACAACACTGCAAAACCGTCGATTTTTTGTCTAAAATTACCCTTGTGGTTGAAAGCATCACAAAAACATTCTTCTCTACTCCTCTCCATACAATTCTCATAGGCTCACACCATTCTCTACCCCTCTCCAAATAGCTACCCAATCATTTTGTAGACAGTTGTGTTTCAAACATCAACAAGAGTGAGATGGGGTTAAAATCTGGGGCTCTGGGATTGCTATAAAGCAATCGAGGAATGTACCTTTACATAAACGCAAATGTACAAGAGTTGCAGTACCCCCAAAAAGGTTTTAGCCAAGCTTGTACTCATGGCTCAAGGACCACACTCTCTCAGCACTCCTAGACCCATCCACAGGATGTATAGGTGGAAATTAGACATCCAGAACAACAGGATGCTTCAAGCCCTGTCTCCGCCTAGTTTTGAGAGGCACTTGTAGCATTATGTCAGCCTGTATTCACCTCAGCCATGCCCCAATGCATGATTGGAGAGGAAAGATACATAATTTCACTGTGACTTTACTGGCAACCCCCAGTCCACCCCCGCTCCCACAACCTTTTTACAATATGCGCTGCTGCCCCAACATACCTCCTGAACCCTCCTGTGTGAGGAGGGTTCGCCTGTGTGAGTCAGTGATAGAGAGGGACAGAGAGAGAGAGAGAGAGAGAGAGAAATTGGGTCAGAAGAGAGAGAAATTAAATCTATTTACACTCCTTGAACTGTGTATGGAATCACTCTTGTGGTTGAAACCAAAATTACAGAAATGTGGCTGTTTTGGTTTGAAACTCTGAGAGTGCATGCCCCTCCCACACTCCTCTCTACTCCCCTACAACTTTCATAGGCTGACACTCCCGCCTCCTATAGCTGCCCATGCTGGCATGGAGAGTTGTAGTATTGCACGGTAATCCGTTACTAGAAAGGTATCCTGTGAAGCTGCTAAAAATCAGGTGTTCACAAATATGCAGATTAACAACACCAATTACAGTCAAAGTGTGGCCTCTGCTATGATGAAGCAGCCAACTTACATCGGGAAAAAGTTTTAATTGAAAAAAAAAGACTAAAAGATTGTCAAATTACTTTTTAATTAAATCATAGTATCGTTTCAGTATCGAAATCCAAATGTTGGTATCGTGACAACACTATACAGAAATCTGTGGTTCTGCCACTATAACAAAATTGATACAATAGGGTACAAAACAGTACAATAGCAGGAAGGTGTGGAGTGATATTCTTAGAGAACGTTGTAATAGAAGTTGTGATGAGAGACTTTGCTACCCCCCCACCCACTGACCTGGCCATCATGCCAACACTAACAGCATGACACCCATCAGTGGATATCAGTGAAGCCCCTTCCTGCCAGTGAAATGGTAACAGCTGCTAATTGTATTCTCCTATAGACTATCTGACCCATTCATTCTCAGGGTTTCATCCTGGACATACACACACAACATAAAATATAAATCTTTGGAGAGCTCTGTACTCACACGCTCCCACACAAAATGCACACACTCTCATACCAACTCTCATATTTCCTTATGACATCACAAAATACTTTTATTGCCTAAACAACTCCTTTAGGATAGCAACAAAGCTAGCAGCAAAGGTCAGCAGGTAATAAACAGAAGTAGGCCTACATAGACTCAAAAAGACTCTTCTAGTCAACAGAGACAGCAGTATTGACTGCCACCATTTTATTTGACAAAATCCAACAGTTGAGTCAGTTGAGAGGTGGCTGAATGTGTCAGGTTTGTACAAGCACTGCGTTCTTTAAATGAAAAACAAGACAAATAATGCCTGCCCGGGCTAAATAGAAGACAATGTTTTCTTTTTACAATGTGTTAGCTAATAATCGAACTGGCTGTAACTGTGTCATTAATGTGCTAATCTTCCATATCTCCATTAATTAGATGTCAACCCATGTTAAGAAGAGACAAGTACCCCCAGGTGGCCAGACAGATTGTCTGATTTATCTAATTAAGATTGGGGCTGTAGTTAGCAGGGATAATGTGTGTGTGTGTGTGTGTGTGTGTGTGTGTGTGTGTGTGTGTGTGTGTGTGTGTGTGTGTGTGTGTGTGAGAGCGC
>JAOEHI010004606.1:21752-37520 GCA_025447815.1 Percopsis transmontana | reverse complement strand
GTCTGCTAAATGCTGTAAATGTAAATGTAACTGTCATGCCAGCAAGGGATGTCGTCCCCCCGCCAGGGGAGAGCATTGCGTGGGTAGATCCCATAGAAGGCAGTACAAAACACTGCCCACCACCCAGTGTCTTAAATGGGACTGGGGATCATAGTCACGTAACAAACTTAAAGAAAAAAAAAGGGGGGGGGGCGTACGTGTGACTCTCAGTGTCCACCATTAGAACCGAGTGTGCCACTGGAGTCCTATAAGAGCCAGGTGGCAGAACCTCACAAAAGTGTTGGGAGAATGGGCCAGAAGCGTTGGCCTTTTTTGGCATTGGAATGCACTACTGTCAGAGCCAGACCTGGTGCAATAGGATGATTGAAGAGAACCTGGATCAAAATATTAATGTCTGAAGCTAAGCTGTAAAAGCAGATGGTATTTTACGCTTTTAACAATTAAATCTCAAACTAAATAGGCAGACGGCATTTGGGTCAGCTCTGGTTATGTTGTAGTATATGTAGAAAATGTGTAAATCATAGGCCTACGGGCCGAATAGGAAATGGCCGTGAACTTGACACCAGCTGAACTTTAGCCAAGCAGCTCTGTTTTATGTAGCTTACAGCACATCCATTTTTTTGTAACCAGCAATTTCCCACGATAACCAATGCAATTTCAATACAGCCTAATGTATCCCCTAGTGTTTGACTATTTCGCGATAAACAAACACACACACTAGTTTCAGTTTCTATAGTTTAACATGGGGCAATAAACTTATTTTGCGACGATAGATCACTTAATTGGCGGAGCAACATTGGTTATTTTTCTAATGCCATTTAAATAAAACTATTGTTTGTTCTACTTTAAAGTGGACATAGATAATATTTTTTCCTCTAAAAAATAGTTAACTCTTTCTGTATGGGACTATTTGGAACCATAGGCCAGGTAGGCCCACCTTTATCTAAATTGAGAGAGAAAAGACAGATGCAGGTATTTAAGTCCCTATCTAAATAAAAGTTAAACACGCAGCATTGTAAATGGAAAAGAAAAACAAATCCCCACTTACTTTTTCACTGATAAACTCGGTCGCCAGACTGAAGACGAACAACATCCAAAGATTCCTCATCTTTTCAGGAAAATATAGCCTACTATCCTAGTAAAACAAAGTAAAAATACCCGAAATTCAATGGAGTCTTTTTCAGTTGTGATTCTGCTCTTACGTTTCCAGACGCGTGGTCGAGCAGAAGAAAGTTCGATCGCTCAATGTTTTTCCGTGTGAGCTCTTTCCTACTTTTTCAGCTCAAAGGAAGGCAGTTTGTTTGGGCTGGCAATGCAGCGTGGCTCCGCGTTGACGTCAGCACGATTACGTTCATTGAGGAAGCAATCTGTAAGCTAAAATGTGAAATATGATACGTGTGTGTGGGGTGTTGCCGTAGCACGTGACATGGGGCAACACCTGAGAAACATGCTCATACTGTAGGTGTGAACAGGACAGGTTTGATTTTGTCGATGTCGGCCAGCATTATTTACCAGTAGCCTAGTCCTGTTTAGGTTTACAAGTCTTGTATTCCAGTTTTGGACAGAACGCTTATAGCCTATCGCAGTGTAGCAATACAAACATTAAATAAAAATAAACATGAAACCCCGTTAATAGTAGCCCAGTTTTGTTGCCTTTCTAACATGAACCAACCTTCTATTTCCTAACTATATTTAATAATGTAGTGCTCGTTCATTATTATACAGTACAGTAATACACAATTCTGGGATTGGGAATTATGAATTTTACCTTTGCTATACCAATTTCAGATATGACGCCCCCTAGTGGAGAGTGTAGTTTGATTTTAGTTTTTTTGTGCCGCATTTGATTGACAGAGCAGGGCAAACATACAGTATTTTAAAATGGGTTATTTAACAAGGTCTAATATGTAGAAAATCAAGTATTGGTCATATAGCCTATATATTTCAGGCAGTGGAAAGTAATGATTTACTACAAATTTGAGCTTTAAAATGCAAGCATTTCACAAATTAAGAAAATGCGTGACAGAATGCACTATATATATTTCTTATATAGCTTCATATATACACGGAGTGTCCTAATTACTGAGCATACAAACTATCTTGAGAACTAAAAAAAAAACTAAGATTTAAAAGTACGGTACACCTCTATGTCAAATGACAACAGTAACACCAGGACAGAGTGAATACCTTTCTGTACACATTGAGAACACAAGACAAGACACATTCAGATCCTCTCATCAAGTTTACACATTTGATAATCAGGTTATACTGTGGCAGTTACACACATGGACACACCATTTTATGTTATTAGCCTAAATGCTCCAGCTTTGCATTTATTTAGAAATGCAACTGGATGAGGTGGGCGGGTCCCAGCACACAGCTGCCACACCTGAGTGCTCCTTCTCCCCCCACGTGGGTAATTTGAGGCGCTAAGGGCATTATTGTGCAATACAGCAGTGTGCTTTAAATATCCATAGTCATTAAAACATACTCAATTACTTGTCATGTGGCAAAGTGGTAGTTCTAATGTCTTACAGAAGGTAGAAAATGATAAGCTTCTACTATTTAAAGTGAATCAGACATTTGTTCTTTCTCATTATTCAAAACCCCACCGTGATATTGCTATATGAAACGTCTGGCTGTACAACCCCTTTCATGTTGGAGAGCGTAGCAAAATCCACAACATTTAACTACCTTCCCAGTTCCCTTGGTCTAAAGCTGCAAACCTCAGCCACTGGTGAAGTGGGCTTATGTTGGGTTAAAAGAAAGGTGAGACAGTGGTAGTTTATGTTGCTATAGCTATTATTTGGTTTGTCAATGATGAATATTGACTATGCCTATTGTTCACATACTTAATCCACAAGTAAACCAAATGTCTGTAATAGTTCTTCCTGTATCAGGCTGTATCAGACAAAGCAAAAAGGGACTTTTCTCATATTTCCCAATGTGCTGACTGTCCACATGCTGGGTGACTAAGGCCGTTAGGAAGTCTCAGACGTTGAGAGAAGCGCTGACAGCCCCATCATCATCTGACTCCTGTCTTGACATCTGGTGCTTTCAGATTTCTCTTCCAAACAGGAGGGATCTGGAACATTGACAGATAATAAGGTGAACAATTCATACAAATACTACATCTACAGTTGGGCATTTATTACATTCAAGTGTGTGTCTGCATTTACTGGTGGGGGTACTGAAGGCTCCAGATGTCGTCCTAAAAATGATAGAAGCCTTCTCCATATAAGGCCACTGCCCAGGAACATAAAGCCTGTCACCAGCCAGAACACACGTGGATCCTGGCAACACACACGCGCACACACACATAAAAACGCATAAATTAAGGGGTATATGCACATTGACATACAGCTTACACACATGCAGTATAAAGGTGCACAAGGTCCCACCCACAGCATTATATTTTGTCATCTAGCAGAAACTTTTTAGCCAAAGCCACTTACAGTAAGTACATATGTTACATCCAACTGAAGAAACGGCCAGTTGTCATATGTAAAAGCATTCTATTAGAACAGTGAACAATATTTTACCCTGAGTTGCACAAGCTGTATTACATTATGTTTAAAAGGCAGGTGGAATATTATATTGACTGACTCACTTCCTCAAATGAGGACTCCAGATTCATTCCAAAAGCCACACCCATCAAACCAAATAAGGAGAGAGAGAAGGTTCCCATTGTCAGCTGTAGATTCAGACGCATCATCACATTTCGATGGCTAGAAAAAGAGAATTGTGTGTGATTTCATTCCAGGAAGAAAATAATTGTTTGCATCCAGCCTGGTTTATGGAGATTAATATGCAGTACTAGTTACATTAGAGAGATGTTTCTGTTAATAGCAGAGACCACAAACTAAGGATATTTGACTAGGGATGAGATTTACTGTTGAAAATTATTCCTTTCCTATTGAAAATAATTTGGCATCCTATATTTGGAGTACCACAGATTAAACAGCGCTGTCACGCATGGCTTTGAATACTAAAATAAACTGATGGTCAGCTGTGTGTGTGTGTGTGTGTGTGTGTGTGTATACCTGTCCAGATTAATAAAGATGATGCTCTCAGAGTCATCTATCAGAACTTTCAGCTCTCGGGTCTCGTTGCCCAGCTCCTCTGCCTGCATGGTTGGTAGGCAACAATCACAGTTAGAGGCATGTTTATCAACTGAGCACACTCAGCCTGTATGACCAATGTGATGTCCATGCTCAGTTGTTCACATTACATAATACCAGTATCCGTCAAGGCTTTAGTTAAAAGCAAAATGGGGCTTGGCTTTTGGTTTTACCTGCATGTAGTAGTTCTCCAACAACAGTTCCATTTCCTCAGCATGGTCCATACCCAGACTGCTTTCCTCACTACAGACACCAGACACCCATGAACACATTTTTAGACAACAAGGAACACCTATACATCAATTTTATTAATAATGTCATTTTAAATATTTGTGTAAATATTGAAAACAATGGATAGGGCCACACAATTATATACTATGATAAGTTGTGTGTGGTATGTTTGCTGTGTTTGCTGTGTGTGTGTGTGTGTGTGTGCATGCAAACACATACAACACTCTTGGGTCGGTCCACTTGGTGAGACAGAGTTCCTCAATCATTTCTTCCTCATCCAAAATCTTCAACAAAGACTCCTTGAACACCTTTATGTCTGTCTCCAACTCAGATAAACTGACAGAAAGAGAGAAATATAATGGTCTTCAAGGACATACACCAACTAAGATTTGTTTCAAGACAGAGAGCAGAGAAACAAACAGACAAATTGGATAACTAGAATCCAGCCTCGAGGGACACCAGCAAGCAAACTCATATGCGTGCACCTATGGAGGTGTGTGCCTCAGCCGCGTTTCACCTCTTGCTGTTCTGTAGCAGCACATGCAATTTACTTCTGTCAGCAGACAGAAGTTTGGGATCCACTAGAGACTCCAGCGTGTCCAATATAACTGGATGGACTTCATGTAAGCGGGCTTGAAGAGTGTTCACCTACAAAGACAGGTACACAAACATCAATTGTGAAAGTGACCCTGTATATTTGTTATTCTGTGTAGGGTGTCTCAAGCTATTTTTTATGTGTGGCTGCCAGTTTGTTTCTCAGGTCCCTCTTGGTATACAGACCTTTAATAAGACTGCCTGGTTAAATAAAGGTTAAATAAAAAAGCAATGTCAAAAACTATTTGCCCTGTGTTGAAACATAGCCTCCTGACCCCTGTGACCTCATGTCAGAACATGGGTATTTGAATAACTCATGGGACAAACGTACACACACCATTCTCTTACCCGGTGTTGCAGTATGGCCTCCAGTGCTCTGAACTCAAAAGGTAAAGAGTGTGCCTGAGAGGCGAGCTGGGGAGCTAGCTCAAGGACCAGCCAACGCTCCAATCCCAGACCCCGAAAGTCCAACACCAAAAGGCACTGAGGGGTCACTATAGCTTTCAAATACTGGAAGGAGTATAGAGGAAGAACATTTTAGAACTTCTGATGCATGTTGATGGCTCCTTTAGGCATGGTGCTTTATTTATTCATTCAGAATCATACAGTACTAAAGTATAAAAATTATCCCGTATTAAATTCCATTTAAATTGAAACAATATTTTTATGTTATGTCAGCCATTTCCATCAACACCGTGAAGCTATCCATGAAAGTCCACAGAGCCAACTGGGGGGTGGGGGGCTTCAAATCCTAATATACTCTGCCCTAGTTCTTTTATCCAGCCTCAAGTGATGGAGTAACAGAACAATCAATACATTTGTAAAGCTTGCCTGTCTCAAAAGGTATATATTCTGACAGTTTGCACAGGCCATAGGAGAAAAAAGGTCTGGTAATATACTGTGGCCATTCTTTCTTTTATGTTATTTTAAGGTTGATTTAGCAGAAATTGTAATACTTTAAAATTAATTAAATGTGTGGAGGGTTACTGTCTATGCCACACAAGAGAATACCCTGAGGAGTTTCACGTTATTGTACACGTTATGAGAACAGGTATGGTACTTAACTTATTACTTGTCAAACTTTAAATGCCTGCTTGCACTATTATACAGCAGTGAGGTTAACAAACCTCTTCACAGAATATACTTAGGTCAGATTAATGTACCTATTTAATTATTTGCAGTATTGGTAGTTTGTGGTAGTAGTATTTGGTAATGTGTTGCTAAACAGGATGTGTGGGGGCACGGAACATGTATGTGTGGGCTGTGTGTTTGTGATGAACGAACCAGCAAAAATTTCTTGTTTATATCAAATGTACTTCAAATTGTGGAGAACTTTTTCATAAACTGAGGTTCAAGAAGAAAAAATAATACATTTGAGCTAATGCTGAATTTCAGAGAACTTTGGTGCAGTAAATCCCGTTTAAGTCATTGTTTTGTCTGTTCAGTCATTAGGTCTGTGGAAAAATATGTCTTTTTCACCATGCCAAATGTAAGATTTTCATCAGCCAATACGAGATTGCCTTCTGGAGGACAATAGTACAGTAGCACAGGCCATAAAAAGTCCCCTGGATAGAGGTGTGTTAAGGTGGGAGCACCCATGTGATGCCAAGAAAAGGGACATTTTTCCAATAATACACCAGAATACTATTTTCTAATTGGCCCTCATATAAACTTCTCAATAGGACACAGTATATTTCCGTATTGGGCATGTGAAATACATTTTCTTATGACCATCATTCTATGCAGCTTTAGCATAAGCATCCCCCCCCACACCCACCATCGTGATTTTAGTCTGGCATAGTTTGAAAGAGAGATAATACCTCCATGTGTATAATAATGCAGTTATTTCTAGTAGTAAGGCTGGTACTGTGCTGAAAACGTAGATCTCTGGCTTGCAGACTCAGCTCCTGACATAGCTCCGTCTTCTTCTTTTCTGTAAGAGGTCACAACAAAAGAATTGCCACACACACATTTTAGTCGGAAAGGTCAGTGCCTTCTTGTGCATTCCTGAGGTCGCTACAAGACAATCAGAACAACTACTTCTTTGTTTCTAAGAATAAAGGACACTACAGGACAATAAATATTAAAACACAAACACCAGTCATCAAGTGAAACAGAACAGTGCATACAGTATATCAGTAGAAGGGACTGGAGCATGTACTACTCTTGTTTGTTGGGCCAAAAGCCTACTGGAGCGATATTCAATAAATTACTTACCAAACGATGTCACATTGCCTTCTTTGTCAAACTTCATCTAAAAGCAAAAAGACACAACTGTGTCATTTAAAATAATTACTATTTTGAATTTGAACCAAATGTATTTTTCTGTATGGTTACCTTTGTGACTAAACTAGAGCTGTTTTTCTATTGTTTTATTTTTGTAAGGGTATGGGACATTATTTGTATGGTATTGCGGCAGCAGTGAGTGGAGAGTTTATGACTGAAGTAATGCCCCAATATGGAATCAGTATAGTAGGTAAGTGTCAAAAGTCACTGACGGCTTGGCTGTTTTTGGCAAACTAGATTTAATATATGCCTTACCACAACAAAAGCTGGAGCCACACTGGAAAGGGATGTTTCTGTCACTCTGTGGCGGTTGAAGGATACTATTAAAATAAAAAAAATTAGGAAGGTAAAATGTTCTGTTGGCAAAATATGTAATGGGTATGCTATTCAGACATATGAAAGGTAAAAGAAC
Organism: Percopsis transmontana; assembly: GCA_025447815.1. NCBI lineage: Eukaryota > Metazoa > Chordata > Actinopteri > Percopsiformes > Percopsidae > Percopsis > Percopsis transmontana. The sequence goes on along the minus strand of JAOEHI010004606.1, from coordinate 29,876 downwards.
TACAAAACTTTCTATTTGTGGTCTTAAGATTAGTTTCCAAGACAGACTGTAATCATAAACAATTTCAATTCAATGAAATAAACAAGTTCAGTTTCATGAGAAGGGAAATAACAACAAAATATCACACTGTAGTTTGACACACATGGTTACCTTAACTAGATCATCCTTACCATTCCAATTTGTGTGTCTGTGTAACAGTGTCCCTTTTCTCAACGTAGGAGGCTGACTTTTTGCCAGTCTGCATCTTGATAAAGACAACCCTTGACTGGACCAGTCTGTTGTTCTTAAATGACTGCAGCTTTTGTTGTGAAATTCCAAAGTGTTATTGCTTTGTGGCACTGTGTAACGGATGCTACTAAGACGGCAGGAGTTGGAGGTCCGGTTCCCAGCCACACTACACCTGTATACACTCACAGCGCTTAGAAGTCGCTTTGGATAAAGCCCACCACCCATTGGCAGATACATTCTACTGCAGCCGGCTGGAAGAATTCTGCTTAACTTCATGCCCACAGATCTTACTAACACAGCCCTAAAACACAAAGCCTCTACACAGGGAATCATACTACAGAAGATTTGGAGGAACAATCACCACATCTCTACTAATGTACAACATTTGGAAAAAAATATATAAGCCGTTTTAAACTTTAAAGTTCCCTAGGGTTGAGTGACATTACGTTAGTACATCTCCATAGCTGTAGCCAAAAAGAATGCCAACTTCAAAATATGAACTGAAAATGTATGAAGGCACTCTCCACTCAATATATACAACAAATTACCGTGTTATATTGGCAACATTGCGGTGCAGGGGAAAGTGTTAGCTATAGTCGCTAAGTCAATTAACATTATACAACTAGTAATTAATCACGCAAGTTAATTTTGACAGACGTTCGGGTAAATAAGAATAAAAAGTCACAGTACTTCGTCGACCACCGTCGTAAAATAAAAGATAAAACTATATTTCATTTAAAAAAAACACCGGAGTGACAGAGCTACTACAATGTCTACACAAAAAACAAGATCATGCATTCACAAATGTAAAGTGCATTCTTCTTCCTCATCATCTTCTTCTTCTTGCCTTACGGTGGTTGGCATCCAGATTATTGGTGCATCAACGCCACCTTCTGATCCGGAGTGTGGATGAGACAATATACAATCTACAGTAATTCCCTACCAAATAAAACAATAACGCACACGCAAATCCAGCCTTTTGCATGGATTTCAAGGGTTAATTATATCCACCTCCTCCCCTCTTTCCCACACTTTCCCCACTATGTATTCCTGATCATCTCCCTTTTCCAGTATCCTATATGGAATATCTTGTTCGATGAATGTAGCAAAACCCTTCTCCTCCCCCATGATTTCGATCTTTTCTTATATCCATGCACCACAAGTCTAACGTTGGTTTTAACCAGGTTTCCTGAACACATAGCCTACTACATTCGGTTTTACAGCTATTTATTTAATGAAATGTACATTCCTGTGGTTATGTTTGTTTTTTGTAAAATCCTTAATTTTTTTAATTAAGTTTTTAGAAACAAACGTTTTTTGATTAGGCTACTGCAGATTATGAAATAAACTATGAACTAACAATCAGTTTTACCTGATGTGGGAATTGTGAAAAAACACAACCACAGTTTGAAAGATCACAGAGGGGCTTGTAACGAATAGAAAGATCGCCCTGTTATTACTTTCTTTCCCCATAAGAAGCAATAACAATCAACGTTCACAGAATTCGATGGTCACAGAATTTGGGGTTAGTAACCTTCAATGCCGGGCAAAATGTTGCATAGTGTAGGCTACGTTTAAATAAACATATCCATGATTGCATTATTCAGAACGACTTTATTCACTCTGTACACCTGCTCTACGGCTATGGTAACATCAAATAAACCGGTGGACAAATAGTCCAGAAAGCCTAAGCATATTAAAGACATATTAAAGAAAATTAGAACAATGTGGACATTGTTCTAATTTTCAATCTTTATTGCAAAAAACTACCTTAGCATATATTGAGTAGAATAACAACACAATGCATGAGTTGTTGTGGTGTTGCATGAAAAAACACATTAGCAGATAATGCAGTATCAGCACCTTTCTCGTGGAAGTATATCGTGTGCCGCGCGACCCCGGAAGGATGCTGTCGTTGGAGCGCTGAAGAAGCAACGCGGCATATACGCTACTGTATTGACATTGTGATGGCCTAGTTGTATTTTTGAAGGGTGGAATTCAACGTTTTGTTGTTTGTTTTATTGTTTCTTCGTTTAAGCACATTTTTTTTAAATCCTTAACTAACATATTGTCTGCGTTTTAAATTAAAAATTTCGCCATGTTCTCCTCGTGCTATTCTAAACCTGGAGACAGCGGCGCTAAGAGGACTAATGTCACGAAGATCTTTCTCGGGGTGTTCGTCGTCTACATGATGCACACGGCATGGGTGTTGTACGGCTTCCTGAATACAAAACCGTGCGACAGGGAGAGAGGAGAGCATTGTATCAGCTCCTACCTGGCAGAAAGACCCAGACTACAGGTTTGAAGGCCTATAGGCCTACGTTGTTGTTATACTGTAGGTTTAGTAATATTTCATGGTTAATAAAAACTGCAGTGGCAAGGGTTACAAGAGCTTAGGGCATGGAACAAAGTTAAGATAAAGCCCACTTATATTTCTATTTTATCCTAATTTTCTATTTCTATTCTATTTTGATGCGATATGATATTTCTTGTGTAGCTCAGTGTGTTCACCTGTCTGGTGCCAGATGAGAGCCAGCTCAATCTCATTGTGAAAATAGACCCATTTGATCAACACTCCACATTTGTGAAGTAGGTTGTCTCTGCAGTTCTTCCATTTAATATTTTACTCTTGTGTCTCTGTACTGCATGAAACACTGTTAATTAGCATGTTTGTGTAGCCTAAATGATGGAGCTGGTTTAAGCTTTCTCTTCGTCTTCGTCCTCGATCTCTCACTAGGCAGGTGAACGTCTCTCTTCCAGAGGAGACACGTGCCAACGGCAGCCTGTATGCGGTGGTGTACATCCACAAAGCCGGTGTTTCACCTTTGGAGGACAACAGGGAAGTCCACTACGCTGCACTGCTGACTGCCTACATCACCCCCACACACACAGATGGAATGACCGATGCACGGAAGGTAAACTAGACGAGTGACCCTTTAATGTTCATTCTAGATTAACTATACTGTAGACTCTCATTCCAAAAACCAAATTTTATAATGTTTTGTTTTAAAGCTATTGTGACAATATTTTTTACCAATAGTAGGCATATTTACATTTCATTTTTTAAATCAAATACATTTGTTATGAATCACATTGTATTTAACCGTCAATTAAAATAAACAATTTTTTTGTGCGCTCTTTAGAAAGCTAATCCCAGATCAGTGGCTCCTGTTTCTCATTGGATACCCCAACTGTCCGTCACTGTGATGTCAGAAGACTTTGTCTTCAACAAGGCAGGCCTCCCCAGTGATGTACGACGTTATATAAGAGTGTAAGTCACCTTCAGAGCTGACCTGGGTGTCAGGTTGTCAGGGGGTGGGAGAAAGAGAAAGGAACAAAGACAAAATGCTTATTGGATTTTAATATGTTTTATAACTCATTTTCTCCTAGCTCTCAGGAGGGTAGAAAAATTACATATCTTCCTCTGCTCCTGGTTGATCAGCTCGGTGTCAGAATGACAGACCTCATGGTAAGACTAGGACACACTAGGCCTGTGTATTGGTCACATATATTTTATTAATATTGTTGATATTGTGATATTGTTGATATTTGTTATATTGCCCTCCTCCTTTCCCCTAATTCGTAACACTTTTAATGGACTGCTTTGTTTCTGCTTTGCTTTGACTGTCAAAGCACTTTTTAAACTCTGTTTTTAGAGGTGCTCAATGAATAAAGTTGTTATTATTATTATTATTATTATTATACAGTATATCGGTTTGACTCCCTCTTCATGTATCTTTAGGACATTAGCAGCAAAACAATTCAGCTTCCCCTGACTGTGTCTTATAAGGGAATTTCTCTCAGAAGCTTCAGGTTCTGGGTTCATCTCCAGGACATGGTCTATTCCCTACGACAGTTTGGTGAGTCATTTTAATGAGTTACTAAAATAATAACTATAATGTTTAAAGCTACAATCTCAAACGTTTTCATTGCAGTGACGCAGGGGGTACAGCAGGTCGTCTGGCGACCGAAAAGTCGCTGGTTCGATCCCCGCTTCCTCCTGGCTAAGTGTCGAGGTGTCCCTGAGCAAGACACCTAACTGGTCCCGATGTGTTGGATGGCGCCTTGTATGGCTGACACCACCATCGGTGTGTGAATGTGTGTGTGAATGGGTAATTGGGAGGCAGTCATGTACAGCGCTTTGAGTTGCCTGTGGGTTAGAAAAGCGCTATATAAATGCAGTCCATTTATTACCATCAATCTGTCTCCCCGGAATTAGAAAGTAAACTAAAAGCGTTGTTTGTTGTGTTTATGCAGGCTTTACAGAGGAGAACATCGATGAAATCAAAGAGGCTCTGGTTGGCTCCAACCTCCACATTCTAGTACTAACAGCCCTTGTCACTGCTCTACATGTAAGACACAACAGCTCATACCACAGTGTAATCCAAGCCCCAAATAATAGTCTATTAAGGCGAGAAATATTACAAATTTAGGTTGGCTGTTCTTCTTCTGTAATGCTTCACAGCTCATCTGTGAGTTCCTGGCCTTTAAGAATGACATCAGCTTCTGGAGAAAGAAGAAGAGCATGGCGGGAATGTCTAGGAATTCAGGTGAGAAATTGTATTATAACACATAGACCTGTAGCCTCCAGTTTTTAATCTAGTTTGTAGTAAAGGCTTGAGTCAGTCAGTGTGTACATGGGCAAGTGCACCTCTCTACACATATGGGTACAAACTTAACCTCCAAGACCACGATGTGGCTCACAGGTAGGGACTAGTGTCCCATAATGTGGTGTGCACTTTCATCAACATCTTTCTGTCTGTTAGTTTTCTGGCGCTGCCTCGGTACCCTGCTGATATTTCTCCACCTGCTTGATGAGACTAGTTTACTGGTACTGATTCCTGTGGGAATAGGAGCATGCATAGAGGTAATCCATGTGACTTTATCTAAAATGACACATATCTTTATGTAGATGGAGTCTAAAATATATGAAATCAAAGGAACTGATCAAATTTCGGTAATGATGAATAAAAATGCAATAGGCGCCAAGATTATCCTTTAGCATAAAGAATCTTTAAGGTGCCTTAAGCAATGTTTTAGACAGAAAAATGACTATATATACAGTATATACAAATATATTATCTTAATCTTTATCTTCATGCTTTAAATCATGTACACTCATGTGAGATGGAGAGACAACTTGCTTTGTAGTTACATAACTAGTTATTTTTAGCTACATAGAGGGGACCCCATAGCAGATGTTGCCAACCCCCACCCTCACAGTTGAAATTGGCACTGCTGCACCCATGCCACTAGATGGCAGTATAAAATTGCAACACTTTTGTCAAGGTATTATATCTTATTTCACATTTAAATAAAATAGAAGAAACAAATATCATGAACATTTTGTCTTATAACAAAGGGTACAGTATAACCTACAGTATGTAAACTTTAATCAATGTCACTACTGTTTCCCCCTTACCTGCTGTCCTCCCAGGTGTGGAAGGTGTTTAAAGTGTATAAAATCCACGTTCAGTGGAGAAGCTTCGGGTCCATTATTCATGTGAGTACAGTGCATTTAGACGGGGTGCTCGAGTATGTATCATCCACATCCTCCTATATATGTTTAAACAATCTTTAGAAACGTTAAAACCTAATAACTAGAGGTTTAAAAAGTAAAAAAATAAAATGCAAACGCGACTAATCACCTTTATTAAGTGACTAATGGCTAACCCATCTACTTCATCAACTACTTCCTCCTCAACACAGTTCGCCCTCCACCAGTTGCTGAATCAAGAGCTCTCCCTTTTGTTATGTATAGGTCAGCAAGCTGGATGAAGCAGAGCGGAGGACTGTGGAGTATGATGCACAGGTGAGGCTTTTGTATGATCGTTTCTGTTATTTTTCGCAATAACAAGTGGCATCATTCTCTGTTTGTTTTAAAATACTGAACAGGAATCGGAATTATATTATAGAAAGATAAAACAAGCATGGCTAAATATACCGTATGTCACTTATATGTAAATAGTGCCAATTACAGAACATTTACAATTCAAAAGCAAATAGTTTTCTTCTTTTTTTAAAAGTCAACGAATCAAATGCTATCTCACAGGTTTACATTACATAAATTAGTCTGTCTCTCACATTGTATTTCTCTCCCTAGTCTTCAAGATACTTGTCTTACTTGGTCTGTCCTCTGTGTGTCAGTGGAGCTATTTTCTCCCTGGCCTATTTGCGCCACAAGAGGTAAGTGGATCCTGGTTGATATTAATATTGTGCTTGATCCTACGGCTGAAGTAAATGGATTGCCAATCAACGGAAGTGCGACTGATTTAATTTGAAGGGGTACTGCAGTGTGCATTTATTGGCCACTGGGGACAACATTGAAAAGACAAGACCACTCATACGCTTGTGTGTGTTAGTACATGTGCACATACTTTCACCAATTGTGTGCTTTCAGTTCATATCAAAACAACATTGGCTACTACTGAAAGAAGTTATCTGTGTTATATTGTGTTGTGTTGACAGTTACTATTCCTGGATAATCGACAGTTTGGTGACTGGTAAGTTGACTGTATCATGATTATTGTTATTATACCCAAAAAAGTAAGTAAAGCGGATTTGTTCATTGACTGACACAATATACACAATGAACAAGTCTTCGGGTATATTTACTAACTCGGGTGTAGTTTCGCTATACCCTGGGTAAACTGCCTCTGTCCTTCCTCCCTTACTCCTTTCAGGAGTCTATGCCTTTAGCTTCCTGTCCATGGGTTCACAGCTACACATCAACCACAAGGTTTGGTATTCAATAATTTACCATACAGTACACTTAGCCTTTAATAACTGTTGAATTGTGTGATACTACTCTACTTATATACAGTATTTATTCATACTGTCTCTCCACTCCTCTTCACTGTTTTAGTTGAAGTCTGTGAGCCATCTGCAGGGGACTGTATTGATGTATAGGGTGAGTACTAGAACAGCAAGGTACTGGAGCACACAAACAAACCACCAACAGCTCACGTCACATAGTAACAGCTTGTCGTTTACCCACATGTACCCTGTTTCAGTGGTGTTCATTACTGTTGTTTATTATTTTACCTCTGAATGTACATTTCTTTGCTGTACTGGCATGACAAATATACAGAATTTTCTAAAGCAAGGCAAAGCATATAACAGAAAATCAGAAAAGAAAGATAGAAAGACCAAACAAATTAATACAATATTTTATGAACGAACCGACTAATGAATGCACAAATTAACAATTGTAAGCATACATAACTTCTCTTTTGTTCTCCTTTGTCCACAAGGGCGTCAACACCTTCACTGCCGACCTGTGCTCCTGCCTGTCCTTCTTCTCCTCCTGGGGAACCTTCTCCTCCTCCTATCAGCTCTCCTGCTTTAGAGACGAGCTCCTCTTCCTCCTGTTCCTCTACCAGCGCAGGTAGAGCGCCCCACACAGCTCACACACAGTATTACACCACCTGACACATACACACATACAGAATTACAATGATGCCCCCTGCTGGCTGCTGTTATTTTATCTACCGATCTAGTCCAACATAGAGCAGTGGTGCTTAACACGGGTTGGGGCCCCCATGCTGTATGTCCAACAGGCGCTTCAGGGTCAGAGGTCGAGGATCTGGGACACACAGTAAGAAACTGAAGACTCAGTGAGGAGAAGACAAACGGGTAGAGAGCTGGATGGACAAATGCCTCACAGGCACAACAGAGCCAATGTATGAAGATTTGCATGAGTTCAGGAAGGCCACAGTGGCTGGCTCAGACACTTGGACCAATCACAAGGCAGCCCATTTAAATGGAGCTGCCTGTCACTCTTTTCTTCTATATAGTCATGCAGCTTCTTCACATTTATGCAATCACATTGTACATACAGTATGCTCTTTACTGAAAAAAGACAACATAGCTCTTATAGCTCCTGCTTTGATTAAA
>JAOEHI010004606.1:0-21652 GCA_025447815.1 Percopsis transmontana | reverse complement strand
GCCATGTTTAAACTATAACATGAAAACATCCATCCTTTAGAGTTCACACACTTTTTAAACACTGAAGTACCGTCAAGCTGATGGTCGCTGTCAACAGGAATAGTACTACTAGAAAGTTACTCTAGCCGTACCCTGGAAATAAACAGATGGCTTTTGTGTAGTAGCTTGTGTTTCTGCCCAACTTTGTTGTACCTTTCTTGCTGTATTCATATGTTTCTATGTATTTATATGTTTTGAGGACAAATAAAAGGCATTATTATTATTAGTAGTAGTATTATTATGATTATTAATATGATGATGATGATGATTATTATTATATTCAACTGAAATGATTTGTCTACAACTATTTAGCAATGACTTTTAGTGTACATAGTTATTTACAGCATCAGTGGAACTAATATGGCTACCAAACTGTACTGGCCAGGCCAACTGTCTACAAAAGACTCACAGTCCACCATTATTTAAGGCAAGTGTTGCCTGGGACCATCCTTGTTTTGTTCACTCTGCATGTATTTGCATGATAAGCAAATGAAAGCAAATCGTAGAGGCTGAGCTTGCAAAATTGGGATGGTTTCAACAGGCAAGTGAGGGTCTAATGTAAAAATATAAATACATTTGAAAAAATATTACACTTTTTATTATTTTAGTTATGCAGTGACTTCTTTTGTATATAAAATATACATCATACAGAAATTATTATATATATGATTTATATTTCTTATATCCTGTATACAGAATGGCTAAGTAAGTATATACTACAGCTATACTGCAGAAAGTAGTTCTAATACAGGAACAGGGAAATGAAAGCCATGTACAAATCCTGTGTGTTAATTGTTTATGTGATCACTAAGCAATCAAATGATGGCATGTTCTTGTCTGGTTTACACATTCTCACAGGATCAGTGCATGTGCAATATTCCTGGGTAACTGTTAGGGTTCAGAGACTGTAGGTTTAAAGTCGTTTTGTGGTGACTGGGTTCTCCAGCATTCCTATCTTAACATTGGGTAGGCATGATATGAACGGCAGATAGGCCTATATGTCTCTCAAGGAATGTTTCCTCTCTAGGAATGGTTCCGTAACAATGGAAACTTTACCTATTGCCTTCCAAGGTGGGTTAATACACATACACAGTTTGTAAATAATCAAACCTATGACAGGTGTTTCCTGTGGTAGGCCATTTAGAAACCTCACTGTCACTGTTTTATGAACTGCTACCAGTGGGTTGGGATAGAGGAAACACCTGCTTGTCTGTGTGACCGACAGACAGTATCTGTGAAACCAAAACAAGATAGCATTTAAAGAATGTGCATGAACAAATTTCCACTCATGCAGTTACCACACCAAATACACATATCCTGTTTGATGACATGACAACATGCATGAGATGGGTAGACCTGCGGTGTGAAAGAGCTCGCATAAGACACACCTAGAAAACACACACCTATACACACATGCAGTAAGACATTTTGAATTGGAATAGATTTGTTGAAAGAATACACACATCGACTCTGTGTCTGCTATGGGGTATCTCTTAATCCTTCTCATCTTCTCCATCTTCCTCTCACCAGGTAAGACAACCCATTAATACAAATGTCAATGACGATTATCTGAAATTTAATTTCAATTTGCAGTAGTATTTTATTTTCCAGTTACCTTTGTATTGTGTAGTTTTGGGAATCCTGTAATGGACTATGTTCTATTAAAATGCATAAATGAATCTACTTTAGGCTGTTTTCTTTTGTATTTATATTACAATGTTATTTCTGGATAGTGCTCTAGGGGCTGGCCAATACCAAACATATGTATGTAATTTAAAAGGCATTTACAGCAGTAGGTTGTAAACGCCTAGTGAACAATGATGGTAACAAAACAATGTAGCAACAAGAATAACAAGTTTTGAGGGAGTCGGTAATCTCTCTTTTCTTTTTGTTAGTTTCATTATAGATTTTAAATGTTTGATTTTCTTTATTTTCCATAATAATATATGGATATCTCTGATACCAGTTGAAAACAACAAGCATAACAAGCAAATTCATGACGACATTTTGTTGTTTAGCCTGCCCACAGCTATGTTTACAAAGTAAACATAGCATGTTTACTCTGTACACTTTACACAGAATGAATAATTTGTATTCACATTTGAACTGTGTGGTGGTTGGGATGCCATATACATTATGCTATTTCAATTTTACAGGAGTTTCCTGTAAAATTGCTTTCCTTTCAATTCAACCTTCAAATAAAATACTGTTTATTTGTTTAGTTTATTTATTTCTGTTCTTGACCTATTCCGTTCTACACTGCTATAGGTGAGACAGATCAGTATCCATAAAACTGATGTAGTGATACTGTTCATCACTATCTAGAAATGTTTTACTTTATTTTGTGTTTGTTTTTCTAGCATTGTCCATGAAGTGCTATGTCTGTAACTCTACTCCTACAAATGAAGAATGTAATACGAACAGTCAGACTTGCCAGGCACCGCTGGACACATGCATGACCATCGTAGACACTTATGGTAATATTGGCTATATAGTATAATAAATCAAAGAACATTTACAGATTAAAATAATAAGTAGACCTTTCAATAAATGTAATATAAATTTTGAAAACCAGGTATAAATTAGAACAGAATATTTCAGCAAGGATTCAGAATAACCATATAGATAATAATGCATATAGCCTCTATAAGACTGCTTTACTATAGAATATTAGTACTTCATATTTGTAGACTATATATTTGTTTATACTTATTTGTAAAACCGTATTTGTGATTATTATTTAACCTTAATATTCATTTTTAGAATCTTCTAAACTTTATTTGTAAAACCATATTTGTGATTATTATTTAACCTTAATATTCATTTTTAGAATCTTCTAAACTTTATTCTAACATTTTATATTTTCTTGCATTGTTATGGAAAGCTCATTTAATTGCCAGCAACAGCACTTGCTGTTTTCTTACTGTGCATATGACAATTAAACTTGAAGCTTTATTAATTCAAACAAACCATGCAAAGGGGCAGGATAGTATAGTGGTCTGGGTGTTGGACTCCCAGCCAGCAGGTCGTGGGTTTGAGCCCCAGAGTTGTCCTACCTGTGAGCATCCTTGAACAAGATGCCTAACCCCTATCTGCTCCATGTATTAGCAGCATGTAATTAGCAAGTCGCATTGGATAAAAGCGTCTGCTAGATGACCTAATTGTAACTTGTCTGCTATAATAGCGCCATACAGTATGTAAAACACGGCTCTGAAGAAATAACAGTTGCCCTGCAGAAAATGTGTTAAAGCTGAATCCATATGTTGATACCTGGTCATGTGCCCGATCTGTTTTCCGCCATATGCCGTGCAGGTAGCAACAAGGCCATTGTGAAGCAGTGTGCGAGCAAGGCCACATGTAACGGGGCCGCTTCTACGGCCTCAGTCGACAAAGATGGCAACGGAAACACCATCAACTGCTGCAGCAGTAGTAACTTCTGTAACTTCAGCGGAGCTCCCATTGCTCACATACACATACTGCTACTGGCTTTAGCTCCCAGTGCGCTACTTCTACTCATTTTACACTGAAGTCTGCTATAATCTTATGGTACAGTAATACAGTAATAGCCGACTGTCGCAGCTACCACTATGTATTGAGTTTCTCTGACAAATGAACAAAAAACAACTTAATGAATGTATAATGTAAATATAATATTACATGCTATATTGCAGTGGAACATAGTATAATTATATACGAGTAAGTGGGTACTGCTACAACCACTGTTTCTAAGACAATATTAGGGGGATACTGCTATTTCACTTGAAATAACCTTGTACCCAGGTGGCTGCACTGTATGCTACTGTAAAAAAACCTTTAATTTATGGGTAATATGTGCTACTACTATATAGTGCTGGTGGACATCATATAGTATCGTTTTCACCAACATGAATAGGCGGAATGAAGATTGTGTTCTGGTAATTGATTTGAGGCTGTTACAAACCACTTGTCAACATGAATGTACTGTAGCACACAAAATTCATACACTTCTCACAAATAAACTCCTGAATACTCACTGTGGCTTCTCAATGCCTTAAAACGCACTGGAAAAGATCGGTTACCACGCTGCTAAGCACTGTAACAGTGAGACATTTTGTTCTGCCCATTTTTCTTATATGAATCAGATAAAGATTGTTTTTACTCTGAGCATGTTCACTGCCAAACCCTGCAGTAAAGATAATGAAAGAGGACAAACCCTGTTTCAAGACCTACTGTGAATATTTACACGTGTGCAATTCTTTATACTTTGTAAAAAATGAAGATATGTTTTTTTTTTCCTTTTCTTTTTTTGAAATAAAAGTTCTCATACGCACAAGCCGTTTTTTATTTTTTCATTATTTTATTATCTTTTGATTCCTCCTATTTGACAAGAGGCCTGACTCGGCCCCGAAGACAAAATAAAAACCAGTGTTTACTAGTAGGAGCACTGTACAGTTTACCAGTGAAACACACCAGTATATATCACTATATACCAACATTGGTGGATTTACACGACAGGAGACAGATTAAATAATCAAACCATTATCCCTTCGAAAGTCTTATTTTACATTTCCATTACAGGCTTACCATGAAAGCCTTGGTAAACTGGGGTTAAAACAGAATATTTCTCTTGTGCAAATCCACTCTGATTCATACCAGTATATCATGCTATACAAGTATGGACGCCAGTATATTTCATTAAGGAGTATGTGTAATACCCCAAATGTCCACTAGGGTCAGTATTAACAAAGAGACAGCTTTTTACCTCTGGCAGTGTTTTACCTCTGCCAGAGAATAAATTCCAGTTATGTGGTTCCAATTTCCCACCGGGTTCCGTGGGTACACTGTGACACCAGTGGTGGGTGCAGTGAAACTCAGTTTGTATTGCAGAGCAACAAGGGGATGTGGGATTGCAGGCTAGAGAAAACCTTAAAGAGGATACGCCATTTTGTCTGCCCCATGTCCTTTTTCCTAGTGTAGAGAATGCGTAGATTCAGTCAATATGTTTGGAATCTAACAGACTTTTCTTTTTTTTCCTTCTGTTAAAGTCAATGCTGGGATTGAAACTGTCCCCAGCCACAGTGAACTGGACTGAACTGAATGTGTTCCAAGAAGTAAGCTAGATGCTTTGGGATGGAAGAAAGAAGATATTTGCTGTCCCAGCTCAAAACAACACAAACCCGTGAGGCCAGAGTATAAAATGGTAGACTAGAGGAGCGTGTGTGTAGTCTTCACAGTTAGACCCCTTAAAACCTTCTGAGATAGGAACTGAGGAAGACAGCAGGAGAGAGGAGGGGTGGAGCAAGTGGAAGATTAAGAAGAAAAGGAAGGGAGGGCCCGGAAACTGGGGAGAGACAGCGAGGTAGAAATAAAAGAGAGGCTGGGGGCTAAAACTTGATGTTCTCTGGTCCTCTGCGGTTAGGGAAAGCTGGAAGACACAGGATAAGAAAAAGGAGCAGTGTGGAAGAAAAGCAGGTCCCACAAGACCCTTGGGTCGTCACTGTATGTTCTCTCTGTCTTCTGTAACACACCTTGATGCCATGACTCATTATATATGTTACCGATATGGGTATGATATGAACATCTTAGTTTTTTCCCCTATTATAGATAATGGTTGGGCCAAGCATGTTTTTATTGTATCCTGATGATATGCTGTAGTCCAATAATGTCCGTGCTCTGCTCGACTCCAGGAAGACCAGGCTCAGATCCATCAATTCAACACCAAACCTGAACCGCAACCAGGCAAGCGTACCCTTGCGTGTGGAGTCAGTTAGTCAGCCTTTAAGTCATGACCACTAGCTTAAGAACACAGTTCTATTCCAGTAATGTGTTGATCATCACGCCTCCTCTGAATGCCAAGCGGCCAAGCCCCTTATGTGGAAGCCTTGTTTGCTCTGTTGGTCACACTGGTGGATGGGAGGTCAGATTCATGCAGCAGTCCCCACCTCTGGAACTTAAGTCACTCTATCTTGATGGCTGTCTACAGACAATAACAAAGCCACTGATTTAGTCTCTTGATGCAAAGCAGCTCCATTGGTTTCTCATGTCAGGGGTCAGAGCAGACCATATGAATCCAAGAGTTTTTTGTATCACCACTGTCAGTGGTATGCAGCTGGACGCTGTCAGTCAAATCCGAGACCTAGCTCCTATTGGTCAGCTCTGCTCACGTGGGGCTAGTGCGGACGGGACTGAGCCATCATCTTGAGCCGTGATTGGTCGATAACGTCCAACAGGTTCTTGGCGTCAACGGCGAGGGCGTGAGCCGCTGTCAGCATCTGTTTCTTATAGTCCTGTTGGAGACTAGTAAACACCACAGACAATATAACTATGAGATATACAGTATATAATACAGGGTAAAATATTAATCTGTGGACAGAATTCATTTAGAAATACAATAAACACACAAACATATCAGACACATAAACAAGCCCGACGGTAAAAGTTTCTTTGTATGTGTACCTACCTGGTCATCACATACTGTTGGGCTAACTTCATTTTGGCAATGAGCTCTGCCAAGTCAGAGTTTAAAAGCTTCTGGGCCATCTCAATCTGTCACAAGATAAAGATGACATGGCAGGACATTATCATCAATTGATATTTACACCAATCAACTATATTCAGGTTGTTTATACACACAGGCCATTAAAGATTTGTTAATCTTCGTAGATTCAAATTCCCAATGATCACACTGGCATGCTAGATTGCTGCTTAAACGTCCAATACTCCAAGATCTCCATGATCTGTTTGTGTATTGACTTCTGTAATGTGTCTGTGTATTTGTCACTGAAACACTGTTCAACACCGGTGAACAGAGGTACAATCTTAACAAACCAACAACACATAGTATCAATTGGCCACGTCTCAAATTAATAAACTCCTAGGGCCTGATTCATTATTTATTACCTCTCTGTGTGTACTGGCTGGCAGCTGTGGAAGAGTTTCATCCACTGTAGCAAGTAATGTTCTCAAAGCTAGACCCACGTCCTGAAACACACAACCAGACGCTACAGTTTAACGGCTTTATTTCAAAACATTATACTCATGAATCAATAAATAGCAAATACCAATGTGAAGAAGAGAAGCATCATCAAGATTAGTGATATATGACTAGAATTGTGTCTCTAGTACCTTGACCATGGGGACGTATTCCTCTGGGGGAGCCGGCTGGATCTTGCTGGACATTTCAATAACAGCTTTGACCAGTCCTGTCACGTTCTCGTACACCTTGTCGTTGGAGCGATCCAGGTTGGCTGTGGGGGGTGGACTTATCTCCTGGGGCTGGAGCTGGACCAATGAGAGCACAGAGAAGAGTAAGTGTCAGGCCTGCTAAAGTAACATACAGTTATACCTTTTGGCATTTAACCCTGTACCTTTGGAAATTACTTGTATACTGAAATATAAAATACATCTATCATGGCCTTAGGAAAAGCCTCACAGTGAAGAGCTATATTTTTATCTAAATCACATAGAAATAAGATGTTTCAGGGTGAACTTTTAGACTTGCAGAGTAGAAACCATAACCAGCAATTCTGTCGAGCATCGACTTAATAATAAATAAAATAAATAAATGAATAAGAAGTACTAATGGTAAAAAAGTGTAGTGTTCATCTGGCCACTAGATGGGAGCACTAACCAGTGCAAGTCATCTTACAGCTACTTTGATAGAAGTCTCCTCCTATGACACTGGGCTCTTTCTACATGACAGTTTGAGTTTTAATGGACCAGGTGCTTGGACCAGTCTTCAAGGAATGAGTATAAGGAGATTTGAAGATAAAAGCAAATGGTCTTTACATTACAAAACCTCTTTTCTGCCCTATCTCTTGCCTCTAAATCAAGTTACCACTGAATTTCAAATTAATACTGTGTGTCTGCTGTTTATACGTCTTTTGAAACTGGGCTGCATCCTATTAATTATTTGGTATGTTGATAATCTATAAGAATAACCTTAAATAAATAACTCTGGGTTTAGATGATGATCTAGCTTCTCTAGATACAAAAAATAACTTTGCTTAGGTTCCATCAAAGTACCATGATCTATAACAGTGGTTCACAACCTTTTAATGTTTTACCCAAATGACTCATACAAAGAAGAGCCTTTGAAGGAGCCTTAAAATCATCTCATGGCCCCCAGCCATGATCTAGAAATCTAACGCGTTAGTGGAGAGTGAGTTGAAGATGTCTGCTACTGTGAACATGGAGTTATAATATGTGTATCTGCAGAATCTTCTAATGTAATGTAATAAACAGGCAATCGACTGTATTGCTCGTAGATTTCCATTTCAGTACTAGAAGCATTAGTTAGTTCAGAATAGGATTGGTGGAGATATGTAGGGACTGAAACAGGCATGTTTTCCCTAGGAAAATGGTAAATGTACACAATGTAATGAATAACATGACAGTTTGATTTATGTCAGTGGCTTTCAAAGTGGCGGTTGGGGACCCCCCACCAAAGGGAGGTTTTTGTGAGTTCTGAAGATGAGGTTGAAATACTTCTTGTATTATATTTTCAGAACCTTCAAATTATCTTCAATATTTACATATTCGTGTGTGCTATTTATATAGGAATATTTATGGAATCAGATTTGTGCCAATATAACCAAAAAAAACTACTAAGAAAATTAAGAATTTAAGAGAGAGAAGAGAGAAAAAAATTTGCAAACGAACTATTGGTTATTATTTGATTATATGTCCTTTTGTTCACAGTTCCCTCTGCTTCTTTCTCACTGATCAGACTTTTACCTTCACTGTTGGCTTAGCGGTTGCGCTACCAGCTCTCTCGCTTGCGCTACCTGACTGAAAAAAAAGAAGACGCGTCTGGGGCACTCAAAAACTCATTAGGCAATGGGGACGCACCCCTGGAAAAATCCGCCCAGGTTTGTGTCAGAACTGCAAACAAAAAGTCAGGCGGTGCAAACGAGAAAGCTGGCAGCATAACCGCAAAGAAGGTATATTATCAAAAAATTTAAAGACCAATAGTTTGTTTGTTATAGGTTATAGGTTATACTTTTAAGATGACATATTTTTTGCTTCAGTTAGTTTATTCTCTCTCAAATTCTTAATTTTGTTTGATATTTAATAAGAAACTTTGTTTAAATATTTTGGCACAAATCTGATTGCATAATTATTAGGCTATAAGGTTAATTATCTTAAAAAGGTTTTGAAAGCCACTGGTTTATGTGATTCAGTGATCACAGAGGTAGAGGAAGTCTCTAGGCAACATGACTAACTACGAAACATGACGCACAGTCAACACACACACAGTGTGCTGCTTACCCGCCAGGGCTAGGGTCAACAGTAAGGCAGGGGGCAGGAGGAGAGGAGAGAGAGAGACAGAGAAAAAAGCCATCGGAAGATGAAGGAAAATATTAATGGGTCAAGCTTCTTTTTACAAAAATTTATTTTAAAACATCCAATGTCTGTGTGTGTCCTCGTACTACATACTGTATATGTCCATGTCCAACACTTCTAATGGGTTATGTGTGTGTGTGTGTGTGTGTACCTTGAGTCCGTCATTGTAGCTGTCCCCAGTATTTAGACAGGCCAGGCTGCCCAGGTGGCTGGGGGCTCCAGGCCGGGGGGGCTTCTTAGGGGGGGCAGCATGCTCTGCAGGAAATAACATCTGAATAAGTATCGCATGTGTCTGGCAAAAGGGGTCAACAGCAAACAAAAAAGGCTAAAGCTATTCACTGTCAGCGCTAACTATTATAAAAAAAATATACGATGACAGGAGTACGCACAACCAAACAAACAACCAAAACTGCAAAACACTTTTCAAACTAACTTAAATGGTGACGCACACCTGATAAATCATCTTTTGTAAGAAATTTAAATAAATAATATAAATTGCGTTTTTCATCCACTGACTGGGCGAGTATATTCATAATTCAGTGTAGTTCCCACTTCTCACTGCAAAAAACTACATTGTTAACATCTGATATATCATATTGTGGAAACAGACAAAATAGTCTGCAGGCAGACACAATTTGACAGAAACAAATATGAATGAAACTAGTGGATAAAACAGAAAGTGAGAGAGAAATTGAGAAAATAAGAAAGAAAATTTTGAGAAAAAGAAAGAAAATAAATAATAGTAACAATGAGAATGCAATGAGTGTAACAGGCCTATATTACCTTGCTTGCCCACAGGCTGGTATATGTGCTGGTTTCCTGTCTGTACAAACAAACAAACCAACACAAGATCAAAACAACTGGTTACAAACCCACAGACACACAATTATCAAGTGCTACACAAAACAACATACCAGAGGTTTGAAAAATAAATACTCCATTTTCATTTATGTGTCTTAGAATATAACATTCTACAATGTGTAATAATTTCATGGCATGTTTTAAGGTATGGCCCCAGAATTCCTAACCACAGCTTGCAGCTCACGGTTTATGTTTGAAACACAACTGTCAAGAAAAGTTTGGGCAACTGTAGGGGAGGGGCAGAGAATGGTGTAAGCCTAAAAGAGCTGTGGTTTTGACTGAATAAACAAAACAACGGAAATTATTTAAAAAAGTAAAAATTTTCATGAATGTGGGAAAAAAAAAATATATAATAATAAATATGATAAAATAATACCCTAGTATCTCTGGTTGTGACACATATTTTAAATGTTACAATATAAATATTTTGTGTGATTTTAGCAGTAGCACTCAGAATCTAGTAGAATTTAGACGCAGCCTTGGTACTATCGGAGCGTTGCGGTCTGACTACCAACACCCATAATACAGCATTCTGTGTGTGCTCATAAACATACACACGCGCACACACACACACACACACACACGCACGCATGCACATACATGCACGCACGCACACCAAAATGCACGTATCCAATAAACTTTCTTCTCCTCTCACACTCACACATGGTGTGCCTCTAACATACACAGTAAAGTGCAGACGCACACACTTTCTCCCTCTCGTCCTTCACGGACATGCCCGTGCGGCGCACGCACACACAAACACAAGGGGGAGATTTTTCCCACCACAAACCACAGCCATTCAATGGGAGGAGGACAGGCTGTGAGATGAATTGCAGTGAGACAGAAATATCAGGCCCATGGTAACTTCATACTGCCACGAACAGCTTGCACTAGCATCGGGGACAACACCAACAATACAAGCTTTTAAATCACTGTGTTTGCTTCCCCTGGTTTCCAGCTTTAGCAGCGAGTTACGCAGATGCTGCCTTGATTGTTGTTCTCATCCCGGGGTATGACAACAACATTTCAAGGCTTTCAACAGTTCCCAAAGATAAATGAGCAGCTAAATCCACCACTTCAAAAGGAGGGAAGTCACGCCAAACCTCTCTCATGTGTAAAACTGTGGCACTGCCAAAATAGTTTAGAAGCATGCAGTTAAGTTATTGCTTCCCACTGTGAGTTAAGACATCTTGGTGTTAAAGTAGAAGGAAATGGCTAATATAGTCAGATTTAGGTGATATTAAACTTGAGTAAAACCCTTGTTGGCTGTATTTAATGAACCAATAAACCATGTTCCATTGTATATCAACTCCCATCTTTGAGTGTGGTAGATGCATTAAAGCTTTTTGAGAAACACTGGAAACCAATGGCAGTTGGAAAATAAATAAGTAAATAAATATGTTTTATTAAATACAGCAACCAAACTGATTATTCCATCCCAAACGTCAGCATGTGAGCTTGCATTGTAAAAAGCAAGCTATACAGTCAATGTTTTTTCTAAAGGTCCATTCAGTATCACTTTAAGACTGTGTGAGATACTGTATGTCTGAGAGCAGCAGTAGGGTGACAGACATTAATCAAACTTATCTAAGTGACAATTTCCACAGTATTTTCTCCCACGGGGTTGTTCACAGCCTGAATGTTAGAAAGCGGCCTCTATATAATTATAGACTTAAACTCAAGGCTGCTACCAAGCTGATTTATTGTGGTTAACACTGTGGCATAGAGAGGGAATAAAATGTTTGCTTGGTTCCTTTACAAACCTTCTATTAATAACTGGTAACGCTGTGGGAATCTACTGACCCCCTGATTCCTGAATGCACCCCTAACAAGTCATTTCCTGTGCCTAGATCAATCCCTTGAGATCTAATCTAAACATACACATGTTTCAGACTATCAGAGTTAGTCTAACCAGGCTGTGTACTGTCAACATACTGTATATCTATATCAGAAGTGATCTTCTTAAAAACACAAATGGCTCAATTTTTAAATCAAGATGGGATGTTATTATATGTGATAGAGGTTGCATTGCATATTGACAGAGAACTGGGAAAATTGCAGTCTATAATTATTAGTCAGAATTAGTCAGAAGAATACGTTTATGTCAGTGTATAGCCCAAAACAGACCACTATGACACCACCCCACTGGCGGGGCAAACCGCGCCATGCCCGCCTGTTTGCCCTGGTGTATATTTCAATGAGGCTGAACAGGGGCGGCTGGTGGATTGACCTATTTAACATTGAATCATCAGGACAGACGAGCAACGTGTTTATGCACATGAAGAAAGAAAGGAAGGGATTCTCAGTAAAAAACACAGTGACAATAGTTCAATTTAAACCCCACAGTCTAATTAATGTTTGGATTATTAGCAGCCAGAAAAGAGATACAGAGGAGACAGCGGAGACATAACTGTATGTATTCAGTTTGTTGGCACAGCGCTGTTATAATGCAAATAAGGCAACTGCTTTAAATGAATTTAATGACAAGACAATGGCCAAGCTATTCGTATTTTCTATTTTATTCCCACTATACACCTTGGAATGTTGTTGTCATTGCAACCGCGCTGGTTGGAAAAACACAAAAACACCCCCGTAGTGCCTCAACCTACCGCAACATTGCACACCGGCCAAACTGCCAGCAGACATTCCGTAACAAGCAAGGGTCGGGACCCCGAGATGATTTTTGTGTTCTAGTTTTATTACATTTAAATAATTTAAAATGTGCATCATTTTATCAATTGTTCCAGTGTATATGGTTGTTTTCAATAGGTAGACAATGCCACACTAGGGCTTGCTTGGGACCTGGGACCGTTTCTTGTAGCATATGAGATGAAGAGAGAATAGAGAATAACCTACAGGTGGTTGGAGTCCACAGTCCTCTCTGTCCAGACTGCCCCTGGAGCTCCTGGTGTCTGGCTTCTACATACACACACAAATACATTATTTATTAACACAGTATTCAGCCTTTACCGCTGCAGCAGTTCCATTGCGTCACAGACACACTGATAAAGACACAGGACACACAACTGCAGTGAATGAAAGACTGAATTGATGAATGAATGAGTCAAAACAGGAAAGGATCACATTCACTTGTTCATCCACACAAACCATACAGCGTACAGATCCAGCCATGGCATTCCCCATAAAAACAGGAACATGCAGCACAAAGCTGTAGGCTTCCGTAAGGAGCGCATACACACACACACACACACACACCAAACCACCCGTGGCCACCATATTGTACTCTAGGCCTCCCCTAACCCATACCATATTCACGCTGTCCCCCAAACACACCCACACACACAGTCTCCTACCAGTTTTCCGAGGCAAGATTTGAAGACCAGCATCCTTAAATTCTTGAAAATTCTTTCTAATCTCTCTGTTCCTGTCTTACTTCTTGTCTCTGGCCGTCAACCCGTCTGTCTCACTCTATGTCAGCAGTTCCATGGAAACAAGACCACTCCAGCTTCCCGCCTACACACACACACACACACACACACACACACACACACACACACACACACTTGCATCTGACGCTGACAACAAGCCTGCGATCATTCCAATCCCTCTTCCCAAAACCATTCTTCCTTTATGCTCCCTCCCTCCCTCTCTTATCCTGCCCTCTTGGTCCCTGGCTCCACCCACTCTGCTCACCCACTCTCTACAAACACACGCTCACACACACACACACACTATCATAAATACTTACATACACACAGACATCTCCACCTCTCTTTCACACAAACACACGGAGATACAGTCCAGTCTTTTTAGTAACGCGATGCGTTGTCAGTGGTTACGGGTCAAAGACATACTGTTGACTAGGCTGTCAGATTCAGCAGGCCTATCATTAGCCTGGAATTCACACAGGCCACACCTGCCCACACACACGCACACAATAAAATTTGTAAGCGAAAAAAACGAGACAGCCCCCTTCAATCAAGCTCACACAAATATGCATCTTTAACAAATGCGTTCCTCCCTCCTCCTGTCGGCACCCACTTCCTTCATGGCAGAGGGTCTTATGTAAAAAAAATTCTGGGTCCAGCAACCAGAGAAACAAAGCCCCTTTTCTTTGGCCTCTCTGCGTATGTGTGTGTGCGTGCGTGCAGTAATTTCACATTTCTCCAACCCACTGTAAGGCTGCGATGGTAATAGTTCAAATTAGGGATTGCTGCTTTCACATTGAATCCCTTCAGTCTATTGAAGGAAGTGTGCTAAGGTTAAGGGTGGGTGTGTTTGTGTGTGGAAATTGTAAAGCTCATCTGAATAGAAAGGTCCGAAAAATCCAACAACATAAACTGATCTACTGCATCTGCAGAGGGAAACATACATCTGTTTATGTAGCTGTGTGTGTATGTATTGCCTCTCATTCGCATTCCAATTTTATATGCGTATGTATAAACGTGTGTGCATTTCTAACTGTGTGTGTGTGTGTGTGTGTGTGTGTGTTACCAATAGCCTCTCCTCCTGCTCCAACCACCTCTGATCTTCCTCCATCTGCTGTTGCTGAATCAGCAGCTGTTCCTCCATTAACAGACACTGTTGGCCTACACACTGCTGCGTGTCTACTGGCCTGTCCTACAGTACACACACACACACACACACACACACGCAGATGCAGGTAGACACGGATGTGCACACAAATAGAAGTGTGCACGTACACGTAAATATACAAGACGCACAAAGATGGAAAAAAAATACGGACAGGCAAATACACAAACACAAACACAAACACACACCCACACGAGGAGGTTATGGAGACTAACTGACATTTACACCAAACTGATGAGAGCCTAAGCTGATATGACAACAGTGGGTGTCAATGAACCATTAATTAAGAATTAAGAATCAAAACTACAGTGGTGTTTTGTATAATAACATATACGTACAGTATATATATATATATATATATACACATACACACACACACACACACACACACAGTGTAACACAGTATATAAATGGTTGTGTTAAGCAAGGACTAAATGTCAGTGGATGTCAGTTTGGTCGAACTATATTTACTTAGGAAGATCCTGTAGTTCCTGAGTAAAGTGACTCACTGGAATCTATTGGTATTGGTTTGTGCCTCTTGAGAGGTTGACTGTTGTGGATGTTAGCTAGAATAGGAAGGCAGTTAAGTACTGTATGCTGGAAAACAGTGGGAAGTATCTTATAATACTTTTAGGTGCTGCTGTACATCTGTGGGCATTTCTCTACTTCTACACCGTGTGTGTGTGTGTGTGTGCGCATGTGATTTCCGTGTGTGTTGGTTGGTCTGTCTGTGTGTGTGTGTGTGTGTGTGTGTGTGTGTGTGTGTGTGTGTGTGTGTGTGTGTGCACACATATTGTCCTACCTCTATTACGGATCCCCATAGCGACATGTCCACCGCGTGTGGCTGGGGGAGATGCTGCCCATGGTGGGTGTGCACGTGATGCCGCGGGTGTGTGTGCGCGTGGTGCGTGTCCAACATGGCGGCCGGCGGGGGGTACAGGGCGCTGGGCACCGAGGGGAGGGTGTGGGGGCCGGGATACCCAGCCATCTGACACACACAGGGGGGGTGACATTTAGTTTACCTTGTGCCTTGTAAAGCTGCATAGGACAACCTTGTCATGGTAAATATTACCATTAACATTGCTAGTACTAGCACCCTTGGCCTTTCTAAGCCCCAGTGTGGGAAATACACTGGCATCGGATATTGACAGTGACACACATAAAAAATAAGCTACACCTCAAGTGATTTCAGAAAATACTGTTCAGTGAATGTCTTATCAGTGGATGTATAAGTCTAAGATGTATAATAATATCACATGGACTGTGTCTTATGGCAACGTACCTGATAGTGGCCTGGATGCTGGGGGCTGGGGTAGAAACCTTCACTAGAGCGTGGGCTGGGATAGCCTGGTCTACTAGGCTACAGACACACACAAAGAGAGAGACACAACCTCAATGTTAAATGCCTGCATATTTTTAAAGCAACATGTCAAAGGGCAGGACACCGGGCATCGTGGCGGTCAACACACAAAAGCCCAGAGGCTGTTTGTGTGGCTGGGTTAGCTGTCAAACAAAACAGGGAGCACCAACTGGGCTGCAGGACCAGCAAGCGGTTAGTTGAATTCTTTCAGACCAGAACAACTTACCCCCATGTTACAAACATTAACCACGGTTTAAATCACTACTTGTGGATTTAGTTGTGATATTAGCACTGCTTGTGTTAGATATGATGTAGGTGTGTAATAGGAGACTACATCCGGCACCAAAGACCTCTTCTTTCAGCTACAGCTTTTTAATCAATATACTAACCAAGAGTACTTAAGTGATGGCTACCATGTGATGTGAAACTTTAGCAAAACAAAGCTTTATAACTAGTCAGAGATTCAGAATTAACACACTGGGTAAAGTGTATTTCAAATAAAATAGAAACACACTATATTCTATTCTTAGATATTAGACATTCTTTTTATTATTTATCGAAATTTAGCTTAAAAAAAAGGTGCTTGGTGCAATAAAACATTGCCAAACTTTTTCTGTTGGTTAAGATGAAACTATATAAAGGTTAAAACACATTTGCCCTCTCCTGAGACCTCACAATGTTTTTAAGAGGCAACGTCTCTCGGCACTAAACAAATGAATATACAGCTGGCTACGACAGCAGTGGCGTGACCTCTACCTTCCACCGTCTCTCATAGTAGCATTGCCTTGGCCACACCTCCGACAGCAAGACACATAGTAGACAGGGAGACAGACAGACAGACAGACAGACAGACAAGGATATAGACAGACAGTTAGGGAGGGTGGGAAGCAGGAAACAAAAGAATGCGAGAGAGAAAAAAAGAAAACACAGATGCTAAGAATGAGACAGGAGATTGCTTCAAAAAGACAAGACACACAATCAGACGGACAGATAGACGGACGGACAGAAATGCGCATGGGACCTTACTAATGTTAGTTAATGGGAACTTAATATTGTGTTGCAACATTAAGTTCATTAAGAGCCACTTTATAGCCTGGATTCATCTATGTTCCTCATGCAGAACAAAAGGACTGGTAAGACATGCTAATACTAGAAATACTAAAGAATAAGGACTAATCATAATATGGTGTGGTCACCGCCTATGTTTTTAGGTTAGTCAGACTGCAGCTCTTGCACAACAGGAGGAATATGAACAAATAATTGTTGAGAAATCCAAATGTATTCTATGTTATTTGAAACTGTATGAGTGGCAAAGTCTAGTCATTACGAATAAAGCAATTTTGATTGTTACATAACAAGCACAGCAATAACTTGCACAATCGAGGGGTAATGAAAGACTGATATGGTCCCCCAGAGAAACATGGAGCTGGTGCATGCACAGCTCCACTACAACTACTGTACATCAAGAACATTTGTGAAGTAGCTGAAACAGCCATACATCACAGCTGCTATCAGCAGTCATTTGAGTAAGATGACTGAATCCAAGCTTATACCCAGAATTGTTATACTAGCGCTTCCTTTAGTAAAAATGTGCAGGAGCAGAGAGGAAAAAATAGATTCCTTTTAATAGTTATGCCATTTGTAGTACTGAACCTATTTTTGATAGCATTTCAAAAAACAATTTAAAATTAGACCATGGGTACAGTATGTATTTTATCTGGCACGGCCGCAACACAAATTCCATGGGTCAGACAATAAGGCCAGTGGAATCAGGATTTATAACAGCCACCCATAACGGGCTTGAAACGACGTCCACTAACGCTATGCACACACATACACAACTATAAACACTCAGTAATGATAGAAGACATTTCAACAGCACGTCCTACGTGGTTATGGAGAATGCTTACCACCTATGGTTTACATAGTTAATATATATGTTAAGGAGAAACTGTATGCAGGCACTGTGTCAAAAAACATTCCTTTACTTAATTCATTCCTACACATCGTATGCTTGTTGAGTTGGTTCCTGCCAGCAATCCAACAAATTATTTAGAAAAAAAAAGCTGCGACATTATTTATTTTCAGATCTCCGGCAATTCAGCATTTACTTCCTGGAAATAAAGTTGGGTTCCAGGCAACACAAGGGATTGTTTTCTCTGGCTAGCATTCCATCATTTGACAACTGTGGTGTCATGAGGATGTTGCTGTACAGTCCCTTGGTGGACACTCTTTAGTTCAATTTATGCTACAAATCATATTTGTATATGATCCTTATCACGTAGCAGATTTAATTCATCATTTTTCACAGTGAGCGTTTACTGTCCTGCAAGTCAGTGGACAGTATCATTCACTTAAGCAAAGGAGATGGGCCTAAAACTGTACAGCCTGAATCGCACGGGGCATGAGAAGTGTTATAATGCTGCAGCTTTCTTCTTTAAACCCACGGTTTGGGTTTAGAGCTACACAAAGGTTGGTTGTCGTTCTAAACCACCTGCCTTTGAGGTTCTGGGCTGGAGATGGAGGGGACTGTCTAGGTGTGGATGGGAGGGCTGGAGAGGTGGCCTACAGGGGGGGTGGGGGTTGGTGGGGCAGGGGGTATAATGAGGGTCAGGGAGGGCGCCGCCTGCGCTATAGGGAAAGAGGTGGCCTGAACAGACCACACATGGCTGTACAGCCGCGTGTCTGGGCCGGGACAGAGAGGGCCCAGCTTGAGGGTCGCGGCCGGCGCTGGAAGTGGGCCAGCGTGGGGGGAGGTTACGGTTAGGATTAGATTTAGGCTGGCATCTAGGTAGGGTTTGGGAACGGCAGCTCAAGCAGGGCCTAGGTTGAGTGGCAGGTCTAGGCTGGGAGTGACCCAGCGAGTCACAGAAGCTGTGAGGGCTGTTGTAACTGGGCTGGAGGGCAGAAGGAGCGTGAGGCTGAAGACTGGATGGAGTCTGGAAGGGAGGGATAGCATGTGGCTTGAGGGGCAGGTTAGCATGCGCTTGACGTTGGCTAGTTGGCATGGGGACCAATTCGCCAGCGGGCTGGGGGTCTGCGTTGCCATGGGGATGAGCAGGTAGTACAGGGGCATAATCAGCATTCTGGCAGAGAGGGGAAGCAGGTGGAGGGTGGAGAGGAGCTTGGGAAAGAGCAGAACAGGAGCAAAAGTTACGGGGAAGTGTGTAAATCTGGGAGGAGGAGGGTGGAGGAATGGCGAGGGGAGAGTGGGAGGAGGAGGAGGAGGAGGCAGCAGGGTGAGAGTGTCCCAGGCAGAAGGACAGCTGGGAGGCAAAGCGTTGGTATGTCTGCTGCTGATGATGATGATGATGGCAGCTGTGAGGAGGAGGAGGAGGAGTAGGAGGAGAAGGAGGACAGTCCAGACTGAAGGTAGGCTGCAGGGAGGGGCGGCGGCAAGGCTGCAGACAGACAGACAGACAGACAGATGGACGGACAGACAGGCGGTTGGGAAGACCCAAAGTTTGAGATCCACTGCTCTCTAAGCGACTGCCTGAGATTTATGGCGTTGAGTTTCAACAAACAGAGTCAGTGGTAAAACAGATGTTATCAGGAGGGGCGAGGGGGCAGCAAGCAGGGATGAGGCAGCAAAAAAAGGGGGGGGGGGGACATATGCAGAGAGCAATCTGAACGGGGGTTGGCATTTTTCCCAGTCAGAGCACATTAATCAACTCATCCAGCTAGATCCTAAACTAGAATGAACTAGGATTGACTAGGTCTGTTCTTAACAATTAACAGCTGCATACATGGGTTGGTTGGCACAGAACCCTGGGAGCAGCATTTAAATACAATATAATACATGTTCAATGGGTGCTTATGTACCCTTGACAATGATTTGTAATCTTTCACATTTTATTTACATTTTATTCTATGTTTGCTCATTTTCTACATTTCCTACACCCTTGAGACTCGAGAGATGGGGACAGAATTGGTGTCAAGCAGGCGAAAAGAAATCAAAGGAAGAATGGAAATATTAAAAAGAGATTCCAGTCTACAAGCTTGATGCAAACAACAGGAAGAAAATAAAAAATAAATAACTAAATAAATAATATGTCAGCAAGAAAACTGTCTGGGAGGTTGGGTGGGAGGTCATGAAGACTGGTGCATTACCTCTTTACGAGTGCACCTGTCACTTGTACACAGAGACAGAGGGAGAATGAGCGTCTCTTACTTTAGGCGGAGCTTCATCAGAGCCTCCAGAGTCCCAGGACACGGTGACCTGCCTCCTCAACTCCATCCTGCTCCTCTCTTTCTGCTGGGCCTTCTCCTCTTCTAATATAGTACTGCAAACAAAGAGCACACCATAGAGAATATCACAATAACAATATCAGGTGGTGGTCACAATCTATGAACATGTTGACTATTAACTTACGAAACAACTGTACATAACTGTAAATGTGACATTGTTAGACTCAACAGTTCAGGGTTCGACATTATGTTATGTTATGTTGACATATTGTTTTACAAGACAAAATCTGCTTCTGACCAATGAGAAAGATCTGAACGAAACAGATGGGTAAACACACACAGGAACCATGTTGCCATAAAGAACATGGTGGTTTACATGAATGTTCACACACACAAACACACACACACACACACACACACACACACACATGCACACGCACACATATCTCCAGTATATTTACCCAGCCGATATTAAAGGAGTAAAGAGAGAAACCAGTCTCTCTGCTAGAGAGATTTTGAACCCCTGGTAGGAAATATAAACAGCCACTCCATGCAAACATGGTTATCTCTTCTGTGCCTGTTAGAAGCATTATTACCATGAAAGCCAGTTTCAGCTCCAGGACCTTTCACAGCTCGCATAATTCTATTCTTGCATGACCAAGGGAAACACAGATACGGTCTCCTACAGTCACTTACACAACATCTTGCAGTCAGTATGTTCTATAATCTAACCTCTATACACATTGTAACAGACAAGTTGTGCCTGGACACGCCTCATTCAAATTGCTCAAAAAGGAAGAAATAGTGCCCACGGCCAGTAAAATGAGCATAAAGACCATTCCAGCAAGCAAAGGCCAGTTTCTTCTTGACAGCTAAGGCTTATTCTATCCATCTAGGCGAAACATATCAACATGTATGGCCTGGATGCCGTAGAAAATAAATAGTAGTTACTCACAGATGTGACACGTACTGACCTGCTGTCCCAGGACAGCACAAGTCTGCAGAAAATGTAGGGTGACTTCACGGAGGCACAAGCAACACTTCTACCAAACAGGATTCAAGCAAAGCCCACAGTGCAACACACAAATACCAGACACTCTCCCTCTCTCTACACCCCCCTGTCACCAGGGGAAGGGCTATTTCTGGCAACGTCATTAGCCTCCTGTTGTCTCCTGCACTGTGTGTGTGTGTGTGTGTGTGTGTGTGTGTGTGTGTGTGTGTGTGTGTGTCCATTCACCTGTCCCAGTCATTCTCCTGTTTGAGTTACTCTGTCTCTCCATCAATGACACAAACACACACACACACACAACACACAACACACAACAC
>JAOEHI010004596.1:0-37554 GCA_025447815.1 Percopsis transmontana | reverse complement strand
TACTGTAGAGTATATATATATATATATAGTAGCGGCTGCAAACAGCCGCATAGAATTCTACTGTTATCTGCTATAGCAGTGGTTCGTACCCCTGGGGGTCCCGACTAGGTTCCAGGGGGCTCGCGAGAATGCTACTATAGACACAAAATGGAAAAAAAAATAACTTAAAAATAACTAGACAGACTATAGCTGTGAATGTGAATGTGTCACTCTTCCTGAGCCCTACTAAGCCCCATCTGGACCACCTTTGTGCATTAATGTAGGCCCAACCATCCCATTAAGTGAGTAGGATGGAGGTGTGTGTATGTATTTGGTGTTGGGAGGGGCGGGGGGTCGCAAAATATTTTCAACCTCAAAAAGGGGTCGGACTGCCACAAAGGTTAGGAACCCTTGTGCTATAGTATAACCTTAATTCATGAAATAATACCGTGCTTGTGGATACATGACGCTGTCCCTTTTACACAAACATGTTCTGACTCTGTGACTACCTCTGATGCCGACACAGAGGCAGAGCAAAAATGACCCCCCATTCTGCTAGGGTACCTTTTACACAGAACTATAATCCCAGAATATTAACGCTGTGTAAAAGGGGCTAATGTTAGCGGTTTAGCTTGTCACGCACGTTGTTCTAAATGTAATTTTTGGGTTACAGTTGGGTTTATACAGTAGTTCTTTGTGGGCACATTTCACAAAATTAAACCTGATAAAGGCCTCAGGGAATCAGTTAAGTATGTTAATTAAACACCAAGTACCTTATAAATACTGACAAAAGAGCCGAGGAAGGCTCCTAACCAGAAGTTCTCCTTGTTGTAAAAGAGGGAGGGGAGGCAGGAGGGTTTGGAGAACATCTGTCTGAAAGCTGAAGGTACTTTAAGGCAGCACTGAATCAGGTATCCCACGCTGAACATTCTGAAAAATCCCTACCGAAAGAAAAATAATGCTCTCATCACTTACAGTCAAGCATTCAATGAGGGGGGGGGGGGGTATGAAGGAAGCAAAAAGCAAACATTGGACAAATAGGACTCTTACTTTGACACAGTAGGAAATGCAGTTGTCATGGATATGCTTACAGCATCTATGTCTGGGCCCACGCTTACATCTGTAAAGATACAAGTAATAAAAGTAATCAAATGCAATTTCCAAGCAGACTTTGTATGCATAAAAACATGAGGGGAAATGAGTGGCTTGGCATGGTTCATTCCCTTACATTGATTCAAGCAGCCCTCTAGTGAGGGAAAGAAGGGATTTCCTACTGGGACAAGGGCCCCCCAATGAGTCCTCCACCTCTACAGCAGGTATCCTCTCTGAGGGCTGAGAGTGGCCTTGTTCTGCCATAACTGAGCGAGTAGGAATCTCTTCCTTTCCAACAATGAACCTGTGGAAGAAAAACCTGTAAGCTCCATCATGACTGCAATGTTAGTAAACTGTGTGTGTGTGTGAGTGATGAGTTAACAACCTACTTTAATGCAGAGAACGCAAAGCCGTTGAGACCATCTTTGCTCCTGGAAATCACAAAACCGATTCATGAGTAACTCTAAACCAGTGGTTGTCAAACTAGGGGTTTGGGCCTTCTGAGGGCAGGGGCGGGAGGGGTCACATGATTTTATTTTAAAATTTGTGTATGGATATTTATGTTAAAAAGGAAGGAGTTAGTATTTTCAAGGACATTTTATACTCTGAACGAATAGATTCCAAATTTCAAGTGAAAAGATAAGCCAGTTGTTGTACACTCACCTAAAGAGGAACATGTAGAGGGATGCCGTTATGCAGAACAAGAGCACCTAACAAGAAAACAGAATGCAACAGAACGGTTAAATGGCTCACACATCACCAGTAGCCTTTAGACTCATACTTATCCTTCAACTGTCAAATTTCTCAACATTCCACCTCCCCTTATCATATCAATACCTCTCCATGTCTGAGCGGGTTGACAATGCCTCGGGTCACGGCCATGCGGAACAGGGTCTCTGTGGCCTGACAACAAATATGTAAAACATTATTAAATACAAACCTGCTTGAAACCAAAACTAATATACGCAAATATGATATGGTTCTCTCTCAAAAACCTAAACTACAATTTATTCACATCCAAAAGCTGGGAGCTAATAATGTATATAAAACCTGTACAACATAGGCCTACGGAAGCACTTACCAGGTTTGCCATATATATTGTCAGCAACCCTCTCCTGGAGAGGAAGACAAAAATGGTTAGCACTGCAATATTATAGCCATGAATCTAACATGAGAAAATAAGAAAAAAACAAAAAAAATCACTTCAAATGTATACAACATCTCAACCAGAGGGGTATTCCAGGAAGCTCACTTGCGCCGTAAGAGAGGCTTATATCCCCTAGCCCGACAAACTTCTTGGATAAAACCATTGCAGCAAGCCAGCTAGAAATTATGGCAGCTGGGTTACCATGGTAATTACAGTAATGCCTTCCTCCTAACTTGGTTGTGAGCAGGCTAATCGGGCACAAGCTTAGTTTATGGTGTTACTATTCAGTAGTCCATTTAGTTCAATGGTTCAGTCGGTTCAATAGGATGGGGAAAAAAATTGATGTGCAGAAGTGCAGGGATTTTTTAAAAACTATTTTTTTTACCAACAGATAACACCCTCTGACCAGATCATTGCTGTCTAAAGGTATGGCTGTAGCCATTTTAGCAGTTTTGATCCTACCGTATAATTCCTTACTGAAACAATAACTCACATAAAATCCAGCACAGGCACTCTTAATATTTTACCCACTAGATTCCTGTCCTATTTTTTCCTTTTTCCTGGCATAACAACATAATTTTAGTCTGGTTTTAGATCTTTGCGCAGTACACAAACTGCTTTTTTCAAGATAAAGCGAGAAGGAGCAATTGAATTTCTGTGCAGCCTTCGACACAGTAGACCATGCTTTTGTGACCGTAATAATACCTGGGCTGGCATCAAGGATACTGCACTTAGTTTTATTCCCATCTTTTAGGCATAAGCTTTGTGGTTACCGTAAATCCCTTCTCCACATCTCACTTTACCCGTGGGGTACCGCAAGGCTCCCATTTTGCATGCTGCCTCTTGCCCACATTATTCATAGACACAAGGTTTTATTTAATTGTTATGGGGACAATACACTGATATATCTTCCCCTCAGAGCTGGTGACCAAAACAGCCTAGGTACTGTAGAGATTGTCTTAGCAATAAGAAGCATTGGAAGGCCCAGAATTTTCCTACAGCTAAATTATATTTGATCAGAAATCTCAATTTAGAGCCTTGGTCCTATGTCCGATGTAAAGCCATCTGCCAGAAGGTCAGAAGGTCAGAAGGTCACTTCCTCGCATCAAACTAGTCCAGAACACAGCAGCTACTTCGTTAAATAGAGGGCATCACATCACTCTGATCCTGGCATATTTACGTTATGTTCACAATAGATTTCAAGATTTTATTCATCGCTTTAAAAGCAAGTCAGGGACTGGCTCCAGGTTACATTACAGATTTATTGGCCCCATACTGTATGAGCCAACACGTTCATCCTCAGGTGAGCCATTCCAAAGTCCAGACTAAAACTAAGGTGATCATGCTTCTGCCACCAGGGCCCAAGACTTTGGAACACAGGAGATAGGGATAGCAGAATGATTGGAATCTTACATCACTGCTTAAAATTAGCCTCTTTGCACTTCGTACTGAAACCTTCAGAGCGCTGACTGTAGCTTGGAGCTTACGCAAGCCTTGCTATTGTGGTTAGCGAGGCTTCTTTCTAGCGATGTCCGTGAAATACCCCCAAGGTCTCCAGAAAGCCAGTGTGAAAATGTCTGCAATGTATTTGCTTGCCAAATGTGCAAAGGAGTGCAAGAGAAGCAGGGAGGAAATAAAATATTATTCGGGGGGAAAAACGTCACCTGCTCTTGCGCTCAATGAGAATGGCAATATAGGACGCGGGCAGCGCTGCCCCAAACCCAGCTGACCAGAAGGTGAACCCTCCCAATAGTTTCCTGTGAGAGCAAACACATCTTATGACTCATCTCACATTTTAAACCTAACCTAAGAAAAAGACTATTTGATCATTTGGAGATTGGAACAGGTGAGAGCTAATGAAAAATGTATATGTGCTTTACATCAACAGTAAAAATCTGCACACCTGAGAATGCAGAAGAAAACAATGTAGAGACCTCCATTGGCTGTGAGGAAGGAAGTAGACAACAGGATCTCAGGGAGAAGCCTCTTCACATAGTAGTCCCTCTTTCTTCTCCTTAGGATTGCTGCTATCTGCAAAGCACACAGTGATGTTGCGCCATCACGCCATTTATTTGGACAACTACAAGTTGCAGCAAAATTCATGCAACTGTTTGGACAAGCTTCAGGCAACGTAGCCCAGCCTGGAGTGGAGTATTAACCTTTCACCCAAGAGTGGGATTAAAGTCTGGCCAGCCAACAAGACCCACCTACTACATACCCAAATGTGACTGTAGACACGGTGTAAAGATTCTTTTCAGGATACAAATCGTCTGAGTACAGCAGTAAATAATACATGCATGGGGTTTACATTCCTCCTATGGTCATAACAAGTCAACCTGTGAATGCAATTTTCATTGTGGTCCCTTGTTGGTTAATTAGCCAAGTTAACGAGAACGAGAACTTCCTCAATGTTAAGAAGAGAAGAATGTCCTGTCATTACAGTTGTATAACGTGCATGTATGAAGATGAACTTGGTCCCCTCAGTAAATGTTATCTTTCGTAATAACGTCAAGCTACTATTCGCCAGTTTGCTAGCTAAGGTTAGCATCGAAGTAGCATATGACATTCACAAAAGGCAACTTGGGAAAAAAAATACTTACCAGATAAAGAGGTGCATATACTTTGAAGGAAACCTCCAGAGCTCCCCTGGTAACTTCCAGTGCAGATTGCACACATGACGGGTCCCAGGTATGACCTATCTCGTAGCAGTTATGGGGTATCTTACTGAAGGCAGCCATGTCTGCTGAAGTTGTGAGCGGAGATGTAATGGGCGTGCACGACGCAAATCCATGGACTCGGCTGTCATCACTAACGTTACACACGCCCCACATGACATGTTACTGAAAATGCAAATTAGTAATCATATGATAATTAAACCCATATTAGTAATAATATTACGTATGTATTTAAATGCTGCATATTGAACGTATTTTTGTGAGAAATTATTTGCTTTTTTGTTGTTTTTATTTTATTATAATGTGCTTTTAAAAATACATTAGGAAATAATATAGCTGCATACTGTATGCCTTCACGTAGTTTTCCGGGGGGTGTAAATGCCAGCTAGACATGGATAGTGGCCAGCTAGTGGTAGCCTACTTGTTTGTACTGCGGGCAGTTGGTCGATAGGCGTCGTGCTTGAGTAGACCTACTTGGACGTAGGAGCGCACATAGGTAGAATTAAGTGCACTTTTTTAATTGCTTGAGAATTTGAAAATATTGGTCGAGTTGCCAGGTTGTAGCTTCTTGTATATAACATATATTTGTATATCTTATATTTATAAAAATAAGTATATAACTTGCTGAAAATAGTATTTTTCATTCCTTTAAATTTTAGTGACATATTGGAGACTGTGGATACTACAAGAAAACGAGAACAATGCTGTATTGAATCAATAGGCTACATTTAAACTTTACATTTAAACTGTTGAGCTGGTCATTAATATTGCAACTCCAGAAGATAAAGATCCACAGGTGTCATTGTCTTCTTACCCTTGTTTTTTGGACAAATATACAGTAGTTTATACAGTAGGCTGTGACACTCAGTGGCGTGCATTCCGTTTTGGCAGACAGGCGGAATAATACAGCCATGGAAAAAATTGGAAAATGGATGAATTTAAACTAGCTATGTTTCTATCCTGTTCTAACTTCCCCTTTAATCAACATCAGTGATAACATAAATTCGATCTGTGTTAACCCTGTAAGACCTGCCAGGTTTCAAGCAAACAACTAAAAGTCTGGGCTATGTCTGGGTTTTATGTGTTCATAGAGGACACACACACTTCTTAAATTTCAGCACAATGATAGCAGCGTTTTGTATTATTTCAACAATGGATCTTTATCCAGATGGGACGTCAGCCAGGCTCAAGCAGGATGACTCAAGCAGGACGACTCAAGCAGGAAGGAGCTACACCTACAGTACAGTACCACTAGGAGGTCAGGCCAGAATATTCTCCCACCGAAGGGGATGCCATCTGTCTGACCTGATCATACCACTCGCATGTCAAAGCCCCCAGAGCTTTTTATCCAGATGGGACGTCAGCCAGGCTCAAGCAGGATGACTCTGTTCCTCCAGGAGGGAGCTACACCTACCACTGGGAGGTCAGGCCAGAATATGCTCCCACTGAAGGGGATGCCAACTGTCTGACCTGGATGTACCACTCGCATGTCGAATCCCCCAGAGACATAGCATCTGGACTCATAGGGCCCCTTATCACCTGCAAAAAAGGTGAAATGGAACAGTATGTCGCCACACACTGTTGTTCCTGGATCATTTACCACTAGAAAGATCAGTGCCATGAGTGTCATGGTTGTTGATGTACATCATTTGTTTTTGTGTATTATGTTTATATTTTTAATGTATGATCCTTTATTGAACAAAGATCTGATCATGTGAAGTAAACCAAACTATAGCTTCTTGTATATAAACATTAACAAATGTAGCCTACTTTAAGGCAACACATAAACAAATGCCAGAACTTACTAAGAAGAGTTTTTTTCATTCCTTCAAATGTGAGTGTGTCATAATGGAGACTATGGATAATATAACATTCAAGAAAACGACAACAATTCTGTATTGAATCAATACATTTAAACTTCTTTAGAGCTGGTTATTAATATTGAAAATCCAGCAGAGGATCCACAGGTGTCACGTCTTGTTTGAAAAATGATACAGTAGGCAGTATTGGCTATAACATAGGCCTACATTTGCACCATACATTTGAAACTGATTAAGCTTGGTCCTGCAGTCAGCACAGGTCAGCTGCATCAGAAGCAAAACTGGCCCATGTTATTATTGTAACGAGTGTGGGTTGTGGGCGAGAGTAAACGCGAGCCAGAGGAACACACACGGACGAAAGGGCGAGTATAACGCTTCAAGCGTAGTTTTAATACAACAAAAAACAAACGTACAAACGTACATCAAGCCAAAACAATGACCAACAGCTCCTTGTGCTGTTGGCAAAACTTAATTAGACCAGTTAATCAAAGTAAAGACATGCACCTGTGTGAGCAAACCGCAAACCCAACACATGTGCGCCGCGGGGAAGGGAGACACTGTGCGCGCCGATCGTTACAATTATCTTGAATGAGGATTCGACGAGAGCGTTATCTGACGAGCAGGGGGTGGCGCGCATTGCTTTCTGGCAGACATGCTGAATAGCGCGACTGTTTTCCGAGTTTCTGCAATGCATGGAGTCGTGTTTGTATGGGGGAGTTGATAGGGGTTGGTTCTCTTGAAGCTTTTTGAAGAGGAGATACACTCCGGTCGGCGTCAAATGGGACAATCATTTGAACATGGCAAGAACACTGAAGTTGTTCGCAAGTATACTGATTTTTCTTTCTGCCTATGCGGAGGTTGCCCATAGTAGGAAGAGAGTTTACTACGTCGGGATCATAGAACGATTTTGGGATTACGCACCAAGTCAGAAAAACCTTATAAACGGAAAAGGAGTGGCGGATGATGAGTGAGTTTAAAATTTGAATGATGCAGCAAATGGCTTGATGTATCAGTGCAAGAATATGTGTGAGCATGGAGTAAAATTAGGCTACTAGTGACAAACAAGGAGCCTAAAGTAAAATCGAAAGATGTAGGCTATATTAAATTTTAAAAGACACATATCATCTTACTGTGATACAGATGCGATCTTTATTTAATATTTGATCAAATATTAAACCCATAGTCTACTAATACACCCACGTAGCGTTATTGTCAATGGAAGAGCTCAAATCTACACTTTTTATAGTTTTTGGTATCCCATGTTCCCATGTTTATGAAAAGTCTGTCCTTTGGTGATTTGTTGCAATATATGTATGTACGAACGAACGAACGGGGCTGTAAATTATTATTTTGAATAAAATGATCCTTATAGTCCATGTGATATGTAGCCTACCAAAATGAGGTGACATGTTCACTTTTTCATAAAAGCATGAAACTTGGTACACTTGTACAATTTGGGGCCCTGACCATGTTCAGAAATGGAGCCATTCTCCTCTTTGATCGCACCAGCCGCTAACTCAACATCAAGCTTGTCTTCAGTTGTAGTTGTTCACAAAGAAAGGAAGAGTAATGGAGCAAATTCCCCCCAACTAAGGCTGCACTAGTGCTGCGCCTCAAAAGAGCAGTGTACCAAGGAGAACACTGTGGGGGACGAGCACTGGAGGTGGCACCAAATATGCCATCTCCAACAGACTGGGGTTGGATGGACCCAGGTGATTGGACACCATTGTGGTCAACACTTCCACAGGCAAGCAAGTCCATCCTTGAACTCTTAACTTGTGGCTGTAAGAAAGGGACATTGCAAATGCGGAAAAAAAGCCTCCTTAAAGCGCACAGCTCTGTCAATGTGGAGGAGACTGAAGGAGACAGCGAAGAATAGGTTCAACCACAAGAATAGGTTACCAACAACAACAAAAAAACAGTGTTTCTGAAATATATTTGAAGTAAATCTTTGTTTGACACATTATTTTTAATAATATTCTACTCTTTACGGTCACTGTATTGTCATGTATGTATTGTCACATGTATGTAAGAGATGTGATCTTATATAGTCTAGCCTAGGTTCTTAGCTACTTTGATTTCCTTCTCACATCATCACTAAATTCACCATTAACTATTCACCTGAACAGTTTATGATGTTGTATATGATATTTTTGTAATCCTTGACCATCAAAACATATCACCTGGACTATAAATGGGCCTAAACCTTTTCTATACCAGATGCATCCTGGATGGAATGAATGCATTTAATTCTGATTTTTACCAATGGGCCCTTTCATTATGGAAATGCTTGTAACTGTGCAGCCCGTAGCTCAGGGAGAACTGGGTGTAATTCCATAACCAAGCTTAAGTGCATTAGAAGCCATCGACAGTGGAAAAACAAACTGCTTCAAATTTGATGAATCTTAATGGGATGATCTCATGTCAACAGTTGCCATGCAGACCAAAATTGGTGCTTGAATGACATCATACTTGCTTACTTACTTAACCAATTACTGTAGGACAACTAAAAAAACACATAATGGCACGGTTAGGGGTTTCATATACAATATATAGTCCGGGATGACTTCTAGATGGTTTATTGTGTATCTTTTTTTTATTTTTAAAGCAGTGGGGGTGTGGGAAATTTAAAATTCGGCTTTTGCCCATCTGAAGGATAACCAAATAGAACAAAGTAACCTGGAAAACCAAATGCTGTTAAAGCCACAACATGTATTATTATCATTAAAGATCTGTAACCAACTAAGTGGAATTTGTTTTGAAACACAAAAAAAGTATTTTTAACTTAGTTTCTGGCTCAAAATGAAATTGATCTCAAATATCATCAGATAATAATCAAACATTTGGCAAACACAACCAGCTTACTGAGGGAAAGCATCTAACCAATGAACGAAATACTCAAAACGTCTTGTTTTTTTTGTTTTCTTGTAGTCTTTGTTCTAAATACCTTATTTTCTTTTATTCTATGTCCTTTAAGGAATGCCCCTCTGTTCTTAAGTCGAGGCCCCCATAGGATTGGCAGGGTGTATAAGAAGGCAATGTTCAGACAGTTCACAGATGACACATATGATCACCAGTCCCCCAGACCTGACTTTTTGGGTTTCCTGGGGCCCATCATCCAGGCTGAGGTTGATGATGACATAGTGATCCACCTGAAAAACTTTGCCTCCAGGAACTACTCCATGCATCCCCATGGAGTCTTCTACAAGAAAGATGCAGAAGGTATAGTGTATCAGATACAGTGTAAATTGCAAATATCATGTATGATGCTTTGCATCACTCTGCCTTCCAGTGGTGAGCTATTCCACAAAGTTAAATTAAAGTTAAATTTTTAAAGTCATATGGAATTTTGTGTCCATAAAACAGTCGTGGTACCTATAATGCTTTGTAAAATATAATTGTTATTAAAGAAAAAGTGTGCCTGACTCCAGGAGTCAGGTTTTAAGGAAAAAGATTGATGGCCAACTTTGTAGCTTTGGAGCATCTTTGTGCGGGGATTCGAGATTGACCAAATAACAGGAATTTGACACTCTTTAAGTACAGTACAGAGTACAATGAGACCTGTGTAAATGATGCCTCTACAAAGAGTGACCTGGCAAATGTTTATTAACTGACATTTAAATCAGTTTCATTTTGGCACAACTATACTGTTATTATACAATAAATACTTTGCTGTAATATCATACTTTTAACAGAATTCTGTTATACGTCGTCTTCTACAATAGAATATAGAATTATTCTACAATACTTCCTGTGTCCCTTTAAGCAGATGCTTCCTGTGCTTGGAACTAGCTGTGTTTCTATCTTGTTCCTAGAACTGACGGACTAGTATTGTTCTGTGCTAGCATAGAACTAATGTCTGGTCTGTGTTCATAGAGGACACACAAACTTCTTAAATTTCAGCACAATGATAGCAGTGTTTTGTATTATTTCAACAGGGGCTTTTTATCCAGATGGGACGTCAGCCAGGCTCAAGCAGGATGACTCTGTTCCTCCAGGAGGGAGCTACACCTACCACTGGGAGGTCAGGCCAGAATATGCTCCCACTGAAGGGGATGCCAACTGTCTGACCTGGATGTACCACTCGCATGTCGAATCCCCCAGAGACATAGCATCTGGACTCATAGGGCCCCTTATCACCTGCAAAAAAGGTGAAACGGAACAGTATGTTGCCACACACCATTGTTCCTGGATCATTTACCACTAGAAAGACCAAAGCACTCGTCAATCACTGACTGGTGATTTAAACATTACAATGTGCATACAATGCTATGCTTCTATGACTTTCTATATGTATGTGATTTGAGTGCCATTGGTTATGGCTGCACATCTTTTGTGGCAAGATAGTGTTGTGGTCTAGGTGTTGGACTCCCAGCCAGAAGGTTGTGGGTTTGAGCCCCAGAGTTGGCTTACTTGTAAGCATCCTTGAGCTAGATGCTAACCCCTATTTGCTCTGCTTTCGATAAAAGCGTCTGCTAAATTACCTAATTGTTTTCTTTGTATTATATCTATATTGGTAATTTATGATCCATTTGGAAAAAAGGTCTGCTCACTCTTCAAACTGAACTAATGTAAAGTAAACCAAACTGAATGAAAATATACAGGCTACAACACCGCTCTAAATGAATGTGTGGATGGATGTGAAAAGCACTGCCTGTGTCAGTGCAAGCGGGCCTATGCATGTAGATACTAAAGACGTATTACGCCACATCACTTATCCCACATAAACACAGGTATCCTGAAGCAGAGTTTTGAGCCAGTCCAGAACCAGACAAATCTCGTGCTACAGTCGGAGCGGATAG
This sequence comes from Percopsis transmontana, assembly GCA_025447815.1. Lineage (NCBI taxonomy): Eukaryota > Metazoa > Chordata > Actinopteri > Percopsiformes > Percopsidae > Percopsis > Percopsis transmontana. The sequence continues at coordinate 26,039 of JAOEHI010004596.1, read as the reverse complement.
ATGTGGACCAGGATGTTTTCCTGCTGTTCTTTGTGGTAAATGAAGGCATGAGCTGGTACTTGGAGGACAACATCAAACAGTTCTGCACCGATCCAGCTGGAGTAGACCAAAATGACCCCGACTTTGAGGAGTCCAACCAAATGCACGGTGAGAGGAAAAGCTTTTCCGAAAATGATCCTCAAGCTGAAATGTAATGTTGCTCCTGTTTCTTAATTTATTGCTAAAATCAGATTTGTTTTGTTTTAATGTTAAGGTTTATTTTTAATGTAGCCCATATGCAAGACTAGCAGGATAGGCTAGTGGTTAGGATGTTGACTCCCACCTGAAAGGTCATTGGTCGATCCCCGTAATGCCCGGCCCACCTGTAAGCATCCTTAAACAAGATGTCTAACCCCTACCTGCTCCTTAATACTTGATACTCACCGTAAGTTGCTTTGGTTAAAAGCGTCTGCTAAATTACCTAGTGTCAATGGTTGTTTAAATATTGTGTTTTTTTTTTTTAAAGATATATATATGTAATGTTATTAATGAAACTATGAGCCCTTTTGTTTTGGAAAGGTCGCAGCTCTAAAAGTTTAAAAAGCACTGCTGCATAGGCTCGAAATGTTCGAGTAGCAGAGATATAGCAGCGGATCACAGGCCTGTAGGCAGGCCAAGCTGGGAGGAGGCCTTCAAAATTAAATTATCCAGCTCTGCTCATATCCAGCCAAAACTTTGAACCAAGCATTCACATCGCTTTAAAGGATGTTGGGAATGCTGATAATACTGGAGAATCATTATATGAAACATTTAATTTCAAATTATGAAGTGAATGCACCCAAAGCCTAAATTCTCTCAATAGTTTGATTCAACATCTCAAACACAGAGGGCTATTTTAACGATCTAAGCGCACGGTCTGAATAGCATTTAGGGCATGTCCTAATCCACTTGCACCTTGGCAGATTTCTATTATAAAGGCAGATTTGCCAAGTAGTAAGAAATAACACTTCTCTGCAGAGGGAACGGATCCGTCGATGGTCTGCTCGCCTGCTCTCCCTTCATGCACGGCCATCTACGGCAACAGCAGGATTTCACCAATGCTCCTAACCATTATGACTTGTATTTTTTTTTTTTTTAAGATATCTTGATGTATCTTTAGTGTACGTGTGTTGTGCTAGGCCTACTATCTTGATAATGCGCCCTTAAAATAACTGATACTGCGCCATTGACTTCAGATTAGGTTTTTGTTGGTCAGCCTCGCTTTCTACTTCCTCATGATAGCAATGCGCCTGACCACACCTCATTTTAAGATCAACACGTTGCTCAGAAGGGTGCAGGTGCTACAGTATTTGAGCAACATGCGTGCTGGTCGGGAGAATGACAACTGCATCGCGCTTGGTGCCGCTGAGTCAGATGTAAGCCACTTCCTGTAGTGTGAACATGGCCAATGTTCCCAGAAACACTGTTGCATAACACTTTGTCAACCTACAGTAACTGTAGCTTCTTCTGTTCTTTTTGTATGACAGCCATTAATGGGTTCATGTATGGTAACCTGCCTGGAATCGAACTGTGTCAGCATCGCCCAGTAGCCTGGCATCTGTTTGGCATGGGTAACGAGGTGGACATCCACAGTGTCTATTTCCATGGGAATACTCTGATGGATCGTGGACATCGCACTGATGTCATCAGCCTGTTCCCGGCCACATTTGTCACCTCCGAAATGGTTCCAATGTCGACAGGAAAGTGGCTTGTTAGCTGCCAGGTTAATAACCACCTACATGGTAAGGCATCTGACCTTTCATCTCAGTTTCACCTTTGACCTCTTTTATCTGACTAGGAAGAGGTGCTGACTGATCGGAATGCATTGTTGTTTAATCCACTGCTATGTAAGAGTTCTGAGCCTTTTTTACAACAGAGTTCGATGGTGCAGTTATCTATCTTTCCTTTCTTTTAATTTCTGACAAACAGAAGAATACCAAGGGATTGTGAGGGGGAGGGATTCTTTAACGGGAATGCTTGAAGAACAGGGCCTGGTCTAAAGTCTGGGGAACATATGACCTAAAACTCAGTTCCTGCTCAGTTGGAGCACAACTGACAGTTTTGAAGTTTTTCCCTGGATTTTCCCTGGTGTGATCACCCCCTCTCTAACTCTCTCCCACATACTTTGCAACAGGAAATTACTTTATAGCCCACAATAAAGTCAATATATGACACTGTGGAACACACCACTGTCCACACGGTACTTGCAGTGTTTCCCCAGCAATCGCTCAGGACTTGAACACGGCCTGATACACAGGAATCACACAGGACTTAAACACTGCCTGGTATATTATAACGCTTGTGCAGGACTTGACGCCGCCTGCTCTCGTTCCACCAGTTTCCACGTTTACTGGCCTCTTCCTCGAGCTGTTCTCACTCCTAGCTTAAAAAGGGAGAAAGGTGATTAATGATTACCTACACCTGTTCCCCTGTCCCGTGAACCACACCTCCAAACAGTCCCTCCCACACACAGACGGGGCTAAACCACGCCCACACACCAATTTAGAAAATATTTTTCTGTTTTCAATGTCCATTTCACTAATTGTGACGGTACTGTGACCCTAATGGGATCAGAACAGTCACCTCTACAGAAGAAGGATGATAAATTGCCATATGTTATCTCATATGCTATCTCTCAAACATTTTATAGCCTGTCATTAAACCTGACCTCTCAAGAGAGGTTGGCGCTAAGACTTCAACCAGTGGCCAATTGCTGGGGTTGATTAACACCATAAGTGGTTACTATGTACAGTTAAAATTACAGCTTGCACAATGTCTTTACAGGGCTCACACATGTGTTTCTGTGCGTGTGCATGCGTGCGTGTGTTTGGATATGTGATCTCTCCCAGCTGGCATGCAGGCTATGTATGAAGTGAAGTCCTGCGGCAGTACAGCCAAGCCCCCCGTGATGGGAGGTGTCGTGAGGGAGTACTATGTGGCTGCAGAGGAGGTCCGATGGGACTATGCCCCATCAGGCATGGATATGATAAATAACATTTCACTCACTGCGATGGACAGGTAAGCACAAAACACTTCAAGGTATAATCCATTGGTACATTTGATTTGTTATCAAAACTTCCATTTTGGGCAGCGTATTCTATAACATTCTGAGCACAATTTTGCCCCTGGTCACCATTAGATTCTTTATTAAATGGTCATTACTTTGCAGAACCTGCCTCCTCATTGTGTTTGAATGGGATCACGATTTAACAAAGCACACCCAAAACAGGCACATGCATATGCCCTAATAAATACTAATAAATATTACTCTTTCAGTACATCCTTCATCAATTATGCAGTTTTCCTTGTGATCGCCAAGTTATAATGAAAGTAAATGGTACCAGTTATCATAAAGCTCCATACACATCCATTGTATCCACAAAATTCAGTCCAGACAAATTTAAAGTCGGAGCTGATGGATGTGGACCAAAGTACAAATATTGTTAAAACTTTTACTGTTAGCTGGGCATATGGTGTAGGGATATAAGGAGAAAATAGTCCCAAAAATAAATAAAAGATACACAGTGAAAAACAAACTTGATTATGAAACTCTCCACTCTCAAATGCCAGGACAGACTGCTTTGGTGTGATGTTTGTTTTGAGTAAACAGAAAATTACAAACTACCCCTTTAACCACAACCCAGCATGTTGTTAAGGCTTGTCTAAATGACATTTTTGAATGCGGAATTGATTGTAAGATCTCATTACACATTGGAATATTGTCTAAATCATGCCAATGTAAATATTGATTGTGGTATTGTGTTTTTGGTATTGTATTCTGACCCAAACTATCTGGCTAGCTGATTGTCTATCTGTTTGTTCTGGGATGGTTTCACAGAAGTCTAAAATTCCACAGGCCTGACAAGACTGCATAAATCCATATTACAGTACGTCATCACACATTCTGGGTTCTTTATCTTTTCCTCCCACGTAGTGCATCGGAGATGTTTTTTGGCAAAGATGGGGGCAGGCTTGGGGGAAGCTACATGAAGGTGGTGTACAGAGGCTACACAGATAATACCTTCACAACCAGGAAACTGCCTGAGTCTCAGCATTTGGGGCTTCTGGGTAAGATCTGTATTTTCGCCAAGGTCAAGTCTTTCCACTGAAACATCTTAAATTGCTTCCTCATCGTCACCCTTAGACAACAATGGCCTCTTGTATAAGGATAGGGTAAAACGTTTGACACAAATGGAGTTCCTCGGCTCCAGAATGGTTAGTCCTATTTCCTGGGTAGAGCAAGGCACTAACGCTGCCAGGGTTAGGGGTTCTGTTCCCTGTGTAGCACAAGGTAATTGTGCCAATGGGACACCTAACCCAACTCTTATTTTCTGCTGTTTGTTCTGTAACATTGGTTATGTCCCATTTTCAGGTCCTGTCATGAGAGCAGAGGATGGAGACAGCCTCAGGGTGACGTTTATGAACAAGGCCAGCAGGCTCTATAGTATTCAGCCTCATGGCCTGCACTACGATAAACGCTTCCAGGACCCGAGCTATGAGCATGGTGAGATAAACGCAGTGCTTATTTACGGGGCCACAAAAAGTAGCACGTCATTGTATAGTTTCTGTCCTTTCTTATTTTGCCATTGACTAATTTAAGGACGTTTTGTAATGCTGCCTTAATGTGTAGTGTTTGCTTTGATCACATACACAGAATTCTGTGTTTGCCTAAACTGAACAATTGCGTCCTAGCTGTAAGCACACTGATAGCAACTTGCGCCTTTTGAAAAATGTAATATTTCTTATCTTAGTAGATGACTGAGTTCAGAGGCAGTACATCTGCTAACTGCGGTACTTTGTGTGTGATAGGTGTCGACGAGCCTGGCTCCCAGGTGGGTCCAGGGGAGACCTTTGTCTATCACTGGCAGGTGCTGGACGGCCCCTCTCCCTTAGATTCAGCCTGCATCCCTTACCTGTATTTCTCTGCCAGCAATCCCGCCCAGGACACCAACTCTGGATTAGTAGGCCCCCTACTGGTGTGCAAGAGAGGAACACTGGGTGCGACAGGAACACAGGTGTGTCATACTGTAACATATAAGCCTACACTCTTGTGTTTTTAAGTCATTGTTTTTTCCTTCTGCTTTATTTGTTTTCGACTACTATTAAGGGGTTAATCTGTGTGTTCTTTAACAGAAAGATGTGGACAATGAGTTGTTCCTGCTTTTTTCTGTCATGGACGAGAACATGAGCTGGTATCTGAGGGAAAACATCAACTTGTATGGCAGCAACGAGACAAACGTGATGGATCCAGACTTTGTGGAGAGCAATAAAATGCACGGTAACGTGTGTGTGGTGGGGTTATGTGATCGAGAGTACAATGAGTTGCGTTACAATTAAAATGAAAACTCTAAAATACCCTGCCCAAAATACAATACCTAGCTACATATCAATACTAGATGCTAGATATGACAAGATTTGCCTTTATTAAGTAATTGCAGTCTGCGTGTCTGTATTTACTTTTCACTTCCTATGTTCCTCTACATTATAGCGGTCAATGGATTCATGTACGGTAACCTTCCTGGCCTGGAGATGTGCGCCGGGGACAGAGTGGCTTGGTACACTTTTGGCCTGGGCGATGAGGTGGACATTCACGGTGTATACTTTGAGGGCAACACCTTCCAGAAGCAGAAGACGACCCGAGACACAATCGGCTTGTTCCCACACACGACCGCTGCAGTTTCCATGCAACCACAAACCCCTGGTCAGTCACATGTCACCCGCCCCCCCACCCCCTCTCTCTGTCATGCTCTTTCAAATTTTTACACAAGTCAGTAAATGTACTGCCAGTATCAGAAATTCATATCTAAGAGCATATCCAATATAATATTTTATGTAAATATGTGTTTATACTGTACAGGATCCTATGTCCTAAAGCATCAGTCCACTCTTGCAACTGACTAACTTATAGCTAACTGTAGTATATCTATTTTTTAAATCTTGTTTTAATCTTATTTCTTTATCCTAAATGTATTTCACAGTCTCCAACCCTTCACCCCCTGCCTCTCAAACACAGGTGTGTTTGAGGTGAGTTGCAGAGTGACAGACCACTACTCAGCTGGGATGCGACACCAGTACACAGTGAAACAGTGTCCAGGACGTAACGTCACATCTACAGCTAAAAATCCAACAAGGGTCATCCAGTACTATATCAGTGCAGAAGAAGTAGAGTGGGAATATTCAGACACCAGGGACTGGGAGCTCGAAAAGCACCAGTCCACGAAAGTAAACAGGTGTGTGCATGTGCGTGAGCTTGTTAAGATAATTACAAGTCACAGCATGTACCAGTAATTGAATGTTTATCTTTTTCAACCTGCACCCATCACTTATAACATAATTACAGTTTGTTAATGCTAACAATGTTAACAAATACCGTATGTTCATCTTTCCCAGTCCAGGCAATATATTTGTGGCGACAGGGGAGAACAGAATTGGCTCTCGTTATAAGAAAGTGGTGTACAGAGAATACACCGATGAGACCTTTAAAACGCAGAAGAAACGACAGGAGCACTTTGGAATTTTGGGTAGGCTAAGCCTTTAGCTTTGCGTGTCTCGAGTTTCCAACAAGGCAGAGAGGGTTGAAGTACCTGTGGAGATGACTGGAGTCATGTGAATTTCTATCCCAACAGGTCCACTGATAAGAGCCGAGGTGGGGGAACAGATCCTGATCACGCTGAAAAACAAAGCCAGTCGGCCGTACTCGATCTACGCACATGGAGTGAAGAACAGCGACAAGCACACTCCTGTAAAACCCGGTGAGAGTGAAGATCGTGAAAACAAATGGTCTTATTAGTGCATATGAAGGAACCTGACTGAGCCGACATTAGGCATGAGACTGTGTGTGTGTGCTTGCTTTCCACCAGGCTTCATGACGGAGTTCAGATGGGATGTTCCTGATGGCTCTGGTCCGGGCGTTTCAGATCCCAACTGTATCTCCTACGCTTACTACTCCACTGTGGATTTCATTAAGGTACAGTAGTATATTGTACCATTACCATCCTTTACTGTTACGCTGTTTATTGATTTTGAGCATTGTAGACTTAGCTGCTATTACACCCTGATCTTCCTGAAGGGGTTACATTCCTTCCTTTGTGGCCCCTTGCTAAAGTTAAAGTTGTGTGGTTGTCCTGCGAGTTATGGGTGGGCCTTTGAGACTGTGATGAGATGTGATTAAAGAAGTTATAAAAGTTCCTCGTCATATCTTTGCATTCAGGACCTATATAGTGGCCTGATAGGTCCGCTGGTGATATGCAGGCCAGGAACCTTACATGGCAGTGCTGGTCCCGGCCGGCAGAGACGAGACGTGGACAATGAGTTTGCTCTGCTCTTCCTGATCTTTAACGAGAACAAGTCATGGTACTTGACGGACAACATCAAAACATACATGGACACTGTTCCGGACACTTCCTCACCCATGTTTACAGAGAGCAACCTGATGCATGGTGAGAGTGCAAGAGGGAGAAAGGGAAGAAATGTACACATAAATAGTATTACTATATAATAATGTGTTGTATTTAGAGGGTTCTAAAAAGCTTTAATCCTGCACTGTGTAAACACACGACATGAATGAAAGACAGGTTAGCCTAATTGTAAATTGATGCATGCGCATACACAGACACAAAAACGAGACCAGACTTGCACCCCATTCTTTCCCATTCTGTCTAATCCACTTAGTGCTGATTTAGAGGGGCTAAGTCCCTCACACATCACATGATACAACTTGGACCCATTGACATCATTATTAACTTGTTTTATTTGATTTATGTTTGATTGGTTCTTTTTTGTTTGGCAACATATATTGGTGTATTTTTACATAAAATACAGAACAAGACAGACCAGTGTATTCCCCACATGGATAGATTAATAGTGATTTCAATTACTTTGAATTGCATCTATTCAAAGCAGAAAGCTTGAAATACCTATCACTTAAACTAGTAATTTAGTTTTTTTTTGTTTGATTCAAATTAATTGGTACAATCTAAAAATAGCTTTGTGTAAAAATATGGAATATTGTGTGCTGTGTGTTTCTTTTGAAGGAATTAACGGTAAGCTGTATGGTAACCTCCATGGGCTGGTAATGACTCAGGGCCAGAAGGTGGACTGGTATCTACTGGGAATGGGAAATGAAGTGGACATGCACACCGTTCACTTCCATGCTGAGACCTTCACATACAAGGTGCCTGCCGCAAATGCTGTCACAACAATTATCCTAAATATTATTCTCGCACAAGCATGATCCTAACTGAGACGTCCCTGCTCCCAAGTGTGAGACATGACACATCCTGTGTGATAACTGCTTTCACTTCCTCTGTCCCCCTGCTCATTTCCTCCTTTTGTGTTCTGCTCCTTATCTGTTGCCATGGCAACCTGGCCTGTGTGTGTGTGTTCACGCACGTACTTTTGTGGGTGCATGCGTGTGTGACAGACGGACCAGGCGCACCGTGCAGACGTGTTCGACCTCTTCCCGGGGATTTTTCAGACCGTGGAGATGGTGGTGGGAAACCCCGGCACTTGGCTACTCCACTGCCATGTCGCTGACCACATCCATGCCGGCATGGAGACCACCTTCACTATCACAGGTGTGTGTGTGCGCGTATACGTGTGTCTGTCTGTACACAAGCACGTCTATTGCGTGTCCGTATGTGACTATAAATGTTTATTAACAGGCATACACTCTTATTTATATATAATATTTACTTAGGTTGGATGTTAAATACAATCCATTCTGCCTTTTTATTTTTTTTTTTTTTTAAATTCCAGAAAAATCAGTAAAGTCAAAAAACGGTAAAGTAAGGTTTTTTTTTATATTGTATTTAGTAAATATATTGAATATAGAATACATATTTATAGCTATCGCTGTCCCATAATCTCTTTATTCTCCCCACCATCAGGATGTGAAGGCTGCGTAGCCACCCTGCTACTGTCTGTGGCTTTAGGAGTTATCTCTGTGGGTATGCTGGACTTGTGATAGCCGCCTGACACTGGAATGAATGTATATCTTCTGTAATGACAGTGACTGCTCTTTGGAATCCAGGCTCTATGACTATTGTTTATGTCTGTGTAATAGATTTTCACATTTCTTTTCAAGAATCCATTTTGCGTAAAATTTAACAAATTTCATAGGCAGTTTTAATATGGACCTAGCAGCACAATAACGTATCGTATTTTATTTTTATAAAATGTAGATCCTTGTTTTGTGGTGCATTACACTGCATTTTCTTTTTGTTTTTGTTTAGGTGGTTAGGGTTAGGGTTAGAATGTGCAATAAATACTATGCAACTATGTTGTAAAAAAAATAAATTCATATTGTATACAATTTCATCGACTATGTTTCCTCATATATATATATATATATATATATATTTATTTTTTTTTTTTCTGTGTTCTTAACTTGTATCACCACCTGGTGGTGCCAAAACAGTTTGTCCGTGAAGTTACCGATAAGGCCTACTTACCGTAATCAGTGTATTTTGCAAACGGCCTATTTTTTTCAGTTACTAAGAATGTCAGCAATCACAGCTACAAAGAATAGTTTACGCTTGTACTTTTAGTACAAAAGTTCTAAAAGTACTTTTAGTGTTTTTTTTATTACCCTACTTTCTAGGAGGCAATGGAATTATGTGCTGATCATTTACCCTAAATGATTGACTGATAAACAATAATTATGTTAATTTCCAGTAATGAAAATATGACGTTCTATAATGTCATATTTTTTATCTAAAGGCCTAATAGTCTACTATTTGTGTACAATGTAATTACATTGTATGCGTTTAGGAGCCAATCATCATCTCAACACGTGTGTATGTATATATATGTATGTATATATACAGTATATACACACACATACATACATACTTCTACTCTTCTACTCTTAACTGTGTAATGAGGAAACCGGTGAGTTTCAGAATTCTATGTGTGTATGTAAGTATAGAGCAAATCATACTGAAAGCTTATTTTAGCCCCGTGAATTGCATTGGATTCGACAGTAGGCTATAGTCTGCCGTCACAACCAAACGGAATCCAGTCCGTCTTTGACACTAAATAGACAATGGTATTTCCTAATGAATGCATTGATCTTCTATTGATTAATCATCACTCTATTGATAAGCGAAACTGAACGCCTTTGTTTGCTTTCATTAGTATTTGAATAGCATTCGTGAGGAATTTTATCAATCATCAAAAGCACTTTTATGCTTCCTGGTGAACAATCACCTTGATGGAATTACCCCACTACTAAAAGTTTTCGTTAATTGTCGTTATTTGTAGCGTGTGTTCGTTTGACTTGATTTAGGACCTTGGGCAGCAAATGGATTCTTTTAAAGTGATGCGGCAGTGTAGCCTACATCGTATTTAAAAGCCGACTTTTCAGCCTGTTGCTCACTGGTCTAAAGGGAAGTGGGACGCTTTTGACTTTCTTGTCCTGTGCATCGTACGTAGCCTACTGTCAACAGAAAGGTATGGTAATAACAAGCCATGATTTGTAGGCTTCTGGCTAGGCTAATTTCACTGAAATTAGAAGTTCTACAGTGGACTACTTTTTTAATTATTGGGAAAATATAGGCTATAGTTAAAACTATATAGTAGGTCTACAGCTACTTCGTTTTTTATATCATTATGAGGCTTGTCTTGTGGCTGTGTAAGAGAGAGGCCCTATGTGTATCTTGTTTGTGTAGCCTATTTTCATGTTGCAGCTCTTTTGTGTTTTGGATGCAGCACACAATTATAGAGAATATTTGCGGTTGGATGAGCCTGTGAGGACATTTACACGTGCTGTAGGAGAGTAAAGGAGGGTGAAGGGTGGTGAGAGAGCAAGCTCTTGTTCTCTATGCAGTAGCCTGTAGCCTATCATTTTGCATTTTTAGGTAAAAAAAACAAACGAACAATTACAGCAGGAATGGCACAATGGCAGCCTCTGACATTTTACGTGGCTATTGTGTTATGTAATGGTCTTTTTCCTAGATTTCCTAGCTCCCCATATTACCATTTTACCACTAATGTTGTTATGCAATTATGATGCCATGTCTCATAGACTAGGCTACATAGAGAGAAAATGTCCTATTTTAATGGTAATATTGTTAACTGGTTCAAAACTTTAGCAAATATAAATCTGCGTACCTTATATCACATATGGCTGTAGTTACGGAGGTGAAGGGCTGTAGGCATATTTTAGTTTTGATTTATAGGCCTAGTATACGTTTAAAGAGCTCAAGTCAAGGTCAAAGTTCATTGGCTTTATCTTGCGATCTTACTTTGATAGCCTACTTCGGGCCTGCCTTCTGTTGCAACATTAGGCTAACTCTAACGTCCCCCACCTCCCCTCCACTCCCGGCATTTGCTCCACAGACAAACGTCCAGTGATCCTTTTTCACTGGCTCCTGCCGTGGAGGGTACAAACCTGCTGCCCCTGCGCTACAGTAGCCTACTTGCCTGGTCTCCTCCTTTATATAGCAATTTTCTCCTGGTTACTCTTGCGATTCTCCGGGGACCATGGCTCCGACCCTGGCCACAGCGTTCTCCAGGCGCTGGTGGATGGCAGTGACTGCCGTGATTGAGAACCTGCTCTTCTCTGCTGTCCTTCTGGGATGGGGCTCGCTCCTCATCATGCTGAAGTCGGAGGGCTTCTACTCTTACCTGTGTAATGAGGAAACGGGTGAGTTTCAGAATTCACACGTGTAGGCCTACACACAATAATCTCTATGTGTTTCAGGATGTAAACCTCTAGACGTTAACCCACTGTAAAAAAATTATTTAGGTTCTTCTCTTGGTTAAACTTACTTATTATTTTAGTTATTTTCTGCTGAAAAATGTCACATTTATTTAACTCTACCTGACTTTACAGGTGGAATAGCATGACATTTAATTTTATTTGAACATATATAAAATAAATCTACCTTCTCATTTCACAGAGACAAATACGTAGGACAGCGAAATATACTGTAGCACACATCATTTAAAGTGTTTTGGATGGGGGTCACAAAACTTTTTCAATAATTGTTTTAACTTTAAAAAACATAAATGTTATTTCCGTGTTTAGGGCTGTTTCTATATTTACAGTAAAACTTCAAATAAAAGCCTTTAGTCCCAAATACACACCTATCCCTTTTACTGGCGTGATTTGGCTACAAGTTTTGACAAAATAACGCCTGTCTCAATTAGACACCTGGTCTGGTTTTTATAGTAGTTCTTTGGATGTAAAGATAGTTGTAAGCTGCTTAGATCGTGCATACAAATATACATTTTTTAACTTGTGCCAATATGGACATGCTACGCATCGTTAGACCGGTTAGATTCTCCACAATTCAATCGTTCAGTTCATTTTACAGAAACCATGAGCACCAAAGTATACTATAATTAATTCAGATTTACCAGCATGGTAAACAGGAGGGACGAAAAAAAGTGGTGACTCCCTACCATTTGAAGCGGTCATAAAGTCAGAATATGTGTCCATTCCTCGATTATATATATTCCTTTATATTCCTTTAGTATGTAACAAGTCCAATAATCAAAATAATCACAATGTTTTTTCATAAAAATGAATCCCAAGTTGTGAATATTGTTTTAAGTAATATTCTTACTGGTTACATTTGATAGTATTTCCCATCTTTGCTGAGCAAGAGTTTAAGAGTTTAATTCATTTAAGGCCTGTCCCATATAGATGCCGGTCACAAATATAGGCAGGTTCAGTTCAGTGTAGCAAATAAAAGCCTGGGCTTTTATTTGAAGTTTTACGGTAATATATTTTGAGACTAGCCTATAAGATATTGCTTTTGGGAGATGTGGGCCACAGAGTATCATGACTTAAGAGAGAAGATGGGAAGGCATTTAGTTGTTCTCAATGGAGTACCAGGGGTATTATCAGTGTGCTCTTCCAGACTTGTCTGAAATGTATTGTTCCCCAAATGGATGAACCCATTTAACTCAGCGCAACTCAACACTGCTGTCTTTTTTTTTTTACCTCTCCTATTCTTCAAGAAGAATAAGAGTCTTTCAGGGGAAGATTAAATTAGATAACTTAAGCCGAAGACGGAGTTCAAGAGTCCACGGTGAGAGAACAAGTGTCCCTTCTCTCTCGCTGTATGCCCTCCTCCTCTCTCAACCATTAATGCGACCTAGCTTACATGACACCTTAGAGCAGCAATAGACGTATCAGTGGGGGAAAATGCAGACTGATTGATTTATAGATAAATGGTGAACTGGTTTTGTTATATTAATGATCATGTTAGAATACCTTTAAGTGTTTCCCATGCCAAATCCATTTCCCCATGCAATCCATTGGGGTTATCTCTCCTTAAGATGTCTGGCTTTGCCTCTCCCCCACTCTCTCTTTGTGCTTTTGTCAACCTCTCCCCCATGGTATGATGTTTGGAGTTCAACGGTACAAAGGTGGGAGCAGATCTAATCAGGGTGTGTTTTTTGAGAAAAACAGACTAAAGAGAATGGCGTGAATAAGAGGTAAAGGGCAAGACATATTAGGACTTTGGCAGATGTGATGAGCACTCTGTTGCTATGGTAACAGGCATACCGCGCTAGCAAACTTTGCACTAATAGCTGATTTCATGTTTTTTTCTCCCTAGTTTACTCAATTGATTTCTATTTAAGCAATATCACATGAGTGGGAGTGCTGTTATACTGACAGCACATATCAGCACTCATGGAATGCCTCTTGTCTAGTCAAATGACTTGGTCGGAGCTAACTGTTGTGTAAATGGTGATTAGTGGGACTTGTTTTTCTGTTTTATCAGGGATTCTGTCTACTAACCTGCATTTAGCACTGTAACTTGCACTCAGGTCAATATGTTGTTTTACAATGTAATCAATGACAGAAGTTGTACGTGATATAAGACAGACTTCATTGGAAGCCTCAAAGATAGAATTTGGGGCTTGTGAAGCTGCTTTGTAATGTAACAGTTTTAATTATTTTGTGGGGTTTATACTGTATTCTGTAATAACCTTTTATATAGGGGCAGACCAAATGGCTGAATTTCCAAAGCTATGCAATAACTAATGTCCAGGATCAATACTTATCAAGGACAATATACCTGCATCGTATGAACACCTAGCAGACATTTGAGATGTGATTGAGGAAGGCAAAGAACCACAGAATTTACTACTACATCAATAAAGTCATCCACTGAAAGGGAGATAGGCTATATAGAAATACATGGTAGATTGAAACAGCAAGAAACTGTATTAGCTCGTCAAAATTGCAGTAAACATCGATTGGGCTAAACTCAATGGCACGTGGCAGAATCTAAGGTGAAAGAAGCGTGCTCTAGAAAGAGGATTTGGTCTGGTCAGTGAGGGGAGGACTAACATGACTGGTCATGACTGGCGTGGTGCAACCCTGGGATGGATTGCTGAACCCTGTTCTTGGCATAACGAAAGTTATGCAATTCTCACTTTGCTTGTGTTGGTCAAATGACTGGGTGTGGTATAGTGTCCAAAAGCATGTGAAATAATAAGACGCAGAACTAGTCTCAGAACTAGATTCTCATTTCTGGTATTGTTGGACATAACAGACGTAACAAAAACACAAGTTATTTAGAAGCTCTCTTACTGCCCGGTGTCTAGGTGCGACATTTACAGAAAACATCAGTGACTCAACCATCGTCATGTGGATGGTCCGCCTGAATAGATAGGAAGTACTATGTAGATACACTGTATTGAAGTACTGTTCACTTACCACTTACTTAGGTAGTAGGTGTTGTCGAGGCATTCATAAAAGTCTCATAATCCTGTTATGACTTCACATGGTCTGGCAGCTAGGGAATATCAGCAGTATATAGCAGCATACATGCCAAGGTGAAGCAAGGAACACGCTATCAGAAGGGTCAATAAAGACTAATAAATATTAAGGTGCTTTATACGTGCATGCCAATGGCGTGTTGCCAGGCTTATTAATATGTATCTTTTCCCCCTATTCTTCCATTTCTGCTCCTGTTATTTTTCGAAACTGAACCATTCCTCCTCAAAACTATCTTGTCCAACACACAGAAAAACACATTGCCATGTGATTCTCTGCTCTGGCCAGGATACCATGTGTGATATGCTACCTTATAGCATAGCTGTTTTTAATCATAGGTGTAAGATAATGCTTAACCTACTGTTTCTGAACACACACATACTGTAAGTGTCTTGCTGTTTAAACAAGATTACCACAAATGAGCATCTTGTGTTGCTCTCTCCCGAGGCCACCGGCTGCTGTCTTACATGTTTCCTATGTGTTTCTTCCTGGTATGTGACAGGGTGTAACCTTGTCCTTAAAGCCTCGGCACTCTGAAGCACGATTTCCTCCCGTGAGCTCTTGAGTAAGAGATGAGAAAGTAGTGTAAAAAAAAGTTATGTAAGAAAAGAAAAAGATCTTGCAATTGTGAGTTTGCATCAAGAAATAATAAAGATGATCTTCGTTTATCTACATAAACCCAAAACACTATAGAAGCGTTTATCTTGCCCATCATAAATATCAGCTCTCTGGACTCGATGTGTGGCTTATAAAACAGTGTTAACTTAACAGTCAACAGGTCTAGAAAACCTGTTGTTTTTCTGATTAAGTGTAAAGCTCTAGTAAAGTATCTTCTGAGTATTGCACTTTATTTTCCTTTTGTTGTTGCAGGAATTTAAAACATTTCAGACTAGAAATGTAGATTATATGGCGTTACGTGTTCGCTGTGCTGCTTATAGTGTAGTCACGGTCACAACACAAAATCATGAATTTAAAAGTCATGGTTTCTGCTTCGCCAGTGTGGAAGCTATGAAACATTACACAGACCCAACTTCTAGCCTACATCATTGGAATTTACACCCTCTTTTAGTTCTAAGTAGCTCCTCTGACACTTTTTATCTGCTGTGCATATTGCCCACGCATTTGCACATGCATCAGATTTGCTCTCTGCTTACTGTGCTGTTTTTATGATGATTGATGCCTCGGCAGCACTTTAACCCACAATACTTCTCTGCCTCTCCCACTTTGTACTTTTTCAGTTCAAGGTCTAAAGTGCGTTTCATTTAGTGTCCAAGGTCACTCAACTGACAGATGAACTGTTTAAGTTATTTTGTGTGTATGTGTGCAGGCATTACGTGCACGTGTTTAGTGCATGCGTGAGTAACGTTTTTTTATTGATAATTATTATTTAAAGACATTGAGAAATTATTTAACACTTGCTATTTCTATTTCACTTTTGTTTTTTTTTGTTTTTTTTTAATTTATCACAATATACCTGCTCCTTTGGATTATAATGATCTTTTTGACAGATGTGTCGATAATATGAGACTCCGGAAAATTAAGGAACACGGACATAAACAATTTATATGAAAAAGTTGGAGATTGTTGCTTTATTTCCTGTTTCCTCCTTCTCCACAGGAAACAGCTCCATGCACAACCTGTCCCTTCCGCTGGTGACCCCCGCAGCGGATGATGAGTACATCTACTATGACTCAGAAGGCGATGGGGTGGAAATCAAGCCCCTGGTGCCGCTGGACGGGTCCATGCGGATGAACGGCTGGCTGATTTGTAAGGAGCAGGATGAGATGCTGAACATGGCGTTCACCGTGGGCTCATTTCTGCTGTCCGCTATCACCCTGCCGCTGGGCATCGTCATGGACAAGTATGGGCCTCGCAAGCTACGCCTGCTGGGCAGGTAAGACAACGTGGAGGGCTGAGATGGGACACCGTTACAGTTTGAGCCGTTACCTGGGAATACATGGGTGTAACAAAAAACATCAATCTCCTTTGCAGTACCTGCTTTGGGTTCTCGTGCCTGCTTGTTGCATATGGAGCGCACAATCCAAACGGTAAGCAGTCTCCCAGGAGTACACTGCTTTATGACCGATGTAGTTAGTGTGTTTTTTTTGTTTGTTTAATGGTGTAAAACTTCTGTCCTCTGTAGAGCTCTCTGTCCTCATCTTCATCGCTCTGACGTTCAACGGCTTTGGGGGAATGTGTATGACCTTCACCTCTCTCACGGTGAGTGTATTGTGTGTTTGTGTGTGTGTTTTCTTAATTCTCCTTCCTCTGACTGCGCCGCCAATCCTTAGTGATGTTTGTTTTGACTTACATTACATTAGGAATCTAGCCTGTAAAAGTGCTCCTCTGGCTCTCTGCCTCCCCCCCTCAACCCCCCTCCTCTCCCTCCCTCCTTTTGGGGTCCCCTGTTCTGTCTCCCGCCTCCTTGATCATGTTCTTTTGGCTGCCCACACTGGACCCTGTGTCCCTGTGGACAACAGGACGAGTCTCAGTCTTGGATAGCAGCAGGGAAGAGGTGGTGGTGGGGGGGGGGGCCCTTTGTCTCCCTGTCCTAACCTTTACTGTGCTTCACCAAAGTAAGAAAGCAAGATGTTTCTCTTTTCAATGCCTTTTCTCTCTGTCTTGTGTGCATACACACACATGGATAAAAACTAGATACAGAAGAGGACCAATAAGCAGTCTAAAATCTTTTGGATTCACACACACACGCTATCATTTGGCTTATTTATGACATTTATTTGGGTGTAGTGGACATTTATAATATTTAAAAAATATAAAAGATAGCTACAGCAGCGAACACAGGGACCAATAAGCAGTCTAGAGTACTTAGGATTCGCACAAACTTTGATGAAGGTCACAGGTTAGAAGTAGTGTGCTGGAGTAGTTTGTTATCTCTCTTTATACATCTAATGGGACTCTTATCGCATTTTTTATTACTTTGGTTTCAAGTTCAAGGGTTCCTCCACATTCCTTCTCTTCTCCTTCAATCTGGTTCCTCCCTTTCCCATGAGCAGTTCACCCTGCCTGACCCCCAACACGGTCCAGGGCTGTGTCATGGTGATGCTGTTCACCAGAGAGAGGCACTATGCCAGTAAATCTCCCAGCAAACAGTCTCCATTGGTATACCACAACACAATATCCCACCTCTAATGTCGTAAACACACATATACACATTAGCGTCAATGTCAGTGGTCCAGTAAAGCCATGAGTTAGAGCTTTGTTTTTGTTTTTTCTTCCAAAAGGGTGCCTCAGGACCTGTACTTAATAGCCTGTCTGCCCTTCTGTGTACCTGTTGTACTCTCTCTCCTTTCTCTTTCTTCAATAGTTGATATGGAATGCTTCTTATGGAATGAAGGGTAATGATTAAACTCAGTGCTGCACCTGGAGTCATGTGCTGACCATGATTCTGGGAAAGGGTCTTACTGACACTTATTTCCAGCTGACTGTGAGTTGTATGGGAGTTGGTTAATAATCATTGGCTCTTTATGGCCTTTTTAGAATCATTTTATTTGTCATGTTTCCACCTTGAATCCTTAATAATAATTAAATGACAGCTACTCCCTCAGAAATCAGAAATTCCCCAAAATAGGATTAAGGCTGCTAATGTGCTTATACTTCCTGTTAACTTACATCACACAAGCCCTTTTTACACAGCGTTTTCAAGGCGGGAATATTGCGCCTTCATGCCGTTCTGTGTAAAAGGTACAGGGGTCGTTGGGGGGTCATTGTTGTTCCGCCTCTGAGCCAGGAGCGGAGGTAGTCACTGATTATTTAACATCACGAAATGTAAACCATACACATATATATAAAATATATATAATACATATATATATATATATATATATATATATATAAATCATTATGTTCATTCATTATTCAGCGCGTCATTTCACCACAAGCCTGGACACATATAGGCCATGCCACAAGTCGGTTAGGGTCAGTCTCTTATCAACAACTGATGCTGAGGACCCAACATTGTAGCATTTCTAATCCGTTTTCTGTAACTGAGTGACACATGAATGTAATACGGGAAAGAGGGTGTGTCATAGATAGACCCTTCTCTGCCAACGCTGTTGTGTTACACGTCACGCTCTTTGGTCACGCCTCTGGTTCCAGAATGCCAGATTACTATGTAAAAGGACACACTGGGTCTGCAATATGCCGCCTCTGTTTGGTTCAGTTCTTCTTGACGGCATAATTGTGGGATCTCTGTATAAAAAGGGCTACACACACTTCTCTCATCCCCAGGGTTATGTAATGCAGTGTGCTTGTTGTTGCTCAGTCACTTGAAAACAGGGCAATTTGTGAATGCTACTTTAATTGACCGGTTTGCTGCTCTCATTTCCTTCTTTATTTCTTTTTCAAACTGTTGACCTAATTTCTTCCTCTTTCTGTAGAGGGGGGAACTGCCCCCACCCCACTATCTGTAGTGTGGGGGGGGTGCAGTTTCAGAGAGAGAGAGAGACCATGTTTAACCATGTTTTTGTCATGGTATTACCTAGCTAGTGTCTTGCGTGATGTATGGCCCCAATTGCTTCCCACACTCCTGCAGACCCCAGTGTCACTGGGTACCATTCTAGCTCAGTTCCCAGTCTCAGGCTTACTGCCCACACAACCAGCTAAGTCTGGGCTAACATGACTGGGCTAAAGACCACACATGGTGTACCGTTGCATGTCACTCTAAGGAGAAAAACATGTTTTTGCCTGCGTGTGTAATGAGCGAATGGGAGGGTACTAATTAATCTCTGTTTCCCTCTTTCCTAGCTGCCAAACATGTTTGGGAACCTCCGTTCCACCTTCATAGCTCTAATGATTGGCTCGTATGCTTCGTCTGCTGTCACCTTCCCCGGTGTCAAGGTAACACAGTACATTGATTACTCTGATACCCTTTGTCATAAAGAGAACCCTTGTTCTGTATCTTTTCTCCAGAAAAGATAGGCCTACAATACCGTATGTACACAAACACCCATATACGCAAGGAACATCTGCAATGCCCCTTTTGAATGGTCAAATGTAGAACGTCCTGCACTCTCTGCGCATATTTGCTTGTGTAGTTTTCTTTTTTTAACATTTACATATTTTATGTGCACAGGTTATTTATGACTTTGGCGTGCCTTTCATCACTATTCTGGTGGTGTGGGCAGCCTGCGCCTGCCTTGTCTTCTTAAACTGCTTTGTGAACTGGCCACTGGAACCTTTCCCAGCACCAGAGGACATGGATTACACGTAAGATTTACACATATGGACAGTGAGACACCAAAATGTGACCAATTTGACCAATAGAACGCTGAAGAAAATGATTTGTCTTTCAATTTAGCTTGATTAAATAACCATGTTGCCTAAACCGTGTTATGCTGAAATTAAATGTCATACTGTTATAAGCATTATAATTTACATTGACATTATAGTTTAGCTGACCATAACAGTTAATTCAACTCGGTGGTGGTATTTCTTACAGTGTACTGTAATATTGGTCCAGTCGTGTCCACATAATGTAGTTTGCAAAATAAACCCAATCCCTTGCTTCCCTCTTCTCAGTATAAAGATCAAGTTCAGCTGGCTGGGCTTCGACCATAAGATCACAGGGAAGCAGTTCTACAGTCAGGTGACCACAGTGGGGCGCCGTCTCAGTTTAGGCAACAACCTCAAGCAGCAAGAACCAGCCACTAAAGAGGGCCACCAACTCTGCCTCTCCACCATGGATCTGGAGGTGGACTGCAAGCGCAATGAGGAGTGTAAGGACAGTTAAATTTTTTACCTTTTTTCTGCCCTGACAGCTGAGCTATATTTCATCAGATGAAAACCTTGTATCTCTATAAACATCTTCATTTATTAATTCTTCAGAAAATGTGAATTGATCAATAAGCTACATACAAAAACTAAATACAATCTTAAATGAAAATTGATAAATCATCCAACTGCAGCGATTAGTTCGGACTAACAAGACATGATATAGGCTAAGGGGAAAATATACTTTAAATTAAACATGAAATTCTTCACCTGTTTCCTCGGCAGCCCAGTCCTTCATGAAGACTATCCTGACCCCTACCTTCATACTCAGTCTGGTGACCATGTCCATCACACAGCTCCGCCTCATATTCTATATGGGAGCCATGAACAACATCCTGGAGTCACTGAGCGATGGGGACTTCAACACAGGTGTGTGAGCCTGTCAGTGTGTCTATGTGTGTGTGTGTGTGTTGGACAGATACGTCTGTGAGTCGCCAGTTGTACGACTACCGCGAACAAGAGGTTGATTCATGGCGAACGGAGGACCTAATATTGAGATAAGGAAGCTGCGGAGTTGAAATAAGATGGTTTAGTATAGCTTTTAAAGTTAAATGCTCATTGTAATGCATTCATTATTTATGGCATATAACTCACTTATTTCTAATTGTATTTTCAGTGGAGAGAATGGAAGTTGGTAAGAATCCAAGCTTTCAACTATAGAATAGATTAGAATTACTGTTAATATTAGCATTTAGCCTTAGTGTTGTCCAACCATGTCTAACTTAAATGACCTTCTAACTATGAGTCACCGCCGAACAGGACTAATATTAGATAATATAATTAGTTTTTAATAATTATTAACTAGAAAAAAACATTTCTCAACTATACCTGCTCAATCATTTCTCAACTAAACTTGTATTTTCCTTGCTCATCTTTCATTCCCTGTATTTTCTCTATCTGAGTGTATTCCCGCTCTTCTTTTCTTATACCTATGTTTTGTGTTTTTTCCAGTGAGTCTGTACTCGTCCATCTTCGGTGTGCTACAGCTGCTGTGTCTCATGACGACCCCTGTGATTGGTCAGATCATGGACTGGAAGCTGAAGGACTGCAACGATGAAGAAAAAGAAGATGAAAAACAGCCCTGCAACAACAAGTCAGTCCCTTTGTCACTCGCTCTCACGGGCAGAGCCAGGCTATTGTCTTGTTGTATTTCTGTGTTCTGACCTGAAGCCTTGCCAATTCCAGGGCCGACGCCAAGAAAAAAC
Organism: Percopsis transmontana; assembly: GCA_025447815.1. Taxonomy (NCBI): domain Eukaryota; kingdom Metazoa; phylum Chordata; class Actinopteri; order Percopsiformes; family Percopsidae; genus Percopsis; species Percopsis transmontana. The sequence continues at coordinate 4,286 of JAOEHI010004596.1, read as the reverse complement.
GCAGAGACCGAAAAATCCAGAAGGTGACCAATGCCATGCGAGCGTTCGTCCTCACTAACCTCCTATTGGTCGGATTTGGGGTGACATGTCTGGTGCCCAACCTCCCACTACAGGTGAGCAGTTCTGACATCGATCATCGGCACACACCTGTGACTGTTGGTAGAAATACTCTGATTAGTCCTGTTGCCACTTCAAACTCTGCTGACAGCTGAGTAAAAAGTAGTTATCTTAGTATAAATGTAGTTAAGTACATTTATATATTACAAAAATAAAGGTAACAGTAAATTGTGGTTAATCTAAAAAAAACAAAGCAGTCAGATATATTTTGTTCAGAAAGCTGCACAGATTTAAGAGGAAGCCATGTGCAACTAGTTTTGTCTTTTTCTCTTAGGTTTATTTTGCAGTGAGTAACCAAGCTAGTTTTGGAAGATGTGAGAAGATTTGCAAGAATCAATTACACAATGAAACTGTAGAGAACTAAAAGTGAAAGTAAAGAGAAAAGTAATGTAAACAATTGAGCAAAGTTCAATTTTCTCAAAATCAAATTACAGTATTTCTACCTAGCCATAGAGAGAGAGAGCAGTCTTGAGGTGCTTAGTATTCGTGCTGTTTACAGACTTTTCATTCCATCTCATTCCATCTCTCCTCAGATTGTTTCATTCGTGCTACACACGGTAGTAAGAGGGTTCATCCACTCAGCTGTAGGCGGACTCTACGCTGCTGTGTAAGTGTCATTGCACACACACACTACCACTTCCATTACCCAGATCTTGAATAACCTTGCTTGTGTGGTCAACTCTCCGCTCCCTGTGCAGGTACCCCTCCTCCCAGTTTGGCAGTCTAACAGGCATGCAGTCACTGGTCAGTGCAGTGTTTGCACTGTTGCAGCAGCCCCTGTTTATGGCCATGATGGGTCCGCTGGAGGGAGACCCCCTCTGGGTAGGAACAGTAACACACACACACACCCACACACACACACACACACAGATACACAAACACATTCTGACACGTTTGCTCCAGCGGTTGTTCAATCCCTGCCCCTTATTTACTGGAGCGCCTGTGTTTCGTCCCTCTAGGTCAATGTGGGCCTTTTCGTTCTCAGCATGCTGGGCTTCCTGCTGCCTCTCTACCTGATCTATTACAGACGCACACTCTACCGACAGCAGGAGGAGAAGGAGAACATTGCTAAGATCTACATCAAGATCAACGACTGCGAGAAGCCAGAGGCCTTCGTCTAGGCACCAGTGCACACAGAGGAACTAATGGGCGAAGAGAGAACCATTTGCTGTAGCACACTCCAATGATAGACCATGTGAAACATCTAGACCATGTGAAACATCTCACCTCAACTGGCACACACACATAAACGCGCTCACACATTTCCACATATCTGTTGACCGATGATACTGTTGGACCATTACTAAATGTGAAGGGAAAAGAGAAAGAGAGAGAGAGAGAGGAAATACTGTGAAAGGAAGAAGGTATCACACTCCTCGTAACCTCTTTAATTCCTCTTTGTTCGTCACCAGCGCGTCAATGTAATCTCCGTCCACGACTGATGCTCGCCCTTTTATAAGAAAATGGCAGAGAGAGAGAGAGAGACCCTGGGTATGTTAGCCTGTTTCCCACTTGGGACTGTATGAAATGTCACCCCTGTTTTTCAGTATTTTTTGTATCTTCTGGGTTAAAACTATTGATTGTAAATTACAGTATCACCCCTAATATGGTGCTGCTGAAACATGGATTTTAACTGAATGATGGAGTAAGTTATATTACTGAGTTTTGTGTAAAATTCACAAATCCACAGGTGGTTATATGCATATAACTATAAAATAACTACGTATGTCCTTATGTCCTTTGACATACGTTAAAGATAGCCATGGATCGAAATCTAAGATGGCTCCCGACGCATTTTACATAATATATGTCCACCGCACGTCAAAATAAAAGTTGGACATACAGTTCTATGATTTACACTTGCAGAGTTGGGTGGCTTTCATTCCGAAATCGGTCTCAAAGAAGCTGCCACGTGCTGCCAGCTAAAGGTGTCAGTTATTTGGCTGGTTATAGGGTAGCATATTTTCTCTGACATAATCTTAGATATTATATCTTATATATAATAGAAAAAGATACACTGGCAACAACCTATTGGCATGGCAGTAAATGGAGATCGCTCCCTTTTGGCATCACCAACGCAAAATGGCGCTGCCCACAGTGGTCTTCAGGGCAGAATAGAATGTTTGAAAGTCACTATGCCTTGTTATGGAACTCTATAAGGGCATAAATTTCACACTAGCATGAAAATTCTATCCTTGAACGTACTGTAGAATGAAATAAACATGATTCAATTTTTTGTGTCTTGTACTGCCCCCTGGTGGATAGATTTAGACACAGGGCAACCAACGACTGTCACTTGTCAGGTGACTTCACAAATCCTCTTCTGTTCTTTTATTTTTCTTTCATCTGAGTCTTTTTTTACTCTGAATAACTTAAGCAGGTGTGCCTTGTGAAAGAGGATTAGGTTAACAATCACTATTTAATGCTAAAATATAAAGTATGTTTTCAATGATTTTATATAGGTCTACAGTATATAGACCTATATATAAACAAGGACTGTTGTAAAAAGAATAGTCAGAAGTAATTTGTATTCCTTTGTCTTGACTGAAAATGATTATTTGGTGTCTTTGGACTACTTTATCTCCCTACCTACTCCTAAGATAAATTCAGCACTTTAAATCCCCTTCATACCCACATACAACAGACTCATCATTTCAGTTTAGCACTTCACTCATGAAAAAGAATGTTACTGTAGTTCTGACATGCTGTCACTAATGTTCAAATGTGTCCTCATTTCATTCTATCTGTCCATTATGGCCCACATGAATTATTTGAATGATTTTAATCCTTTAATCCAGACAATTGGGCTTTTAAGTGTAGAACATTTTCTCATCATGACTTGTAGTGGAATACTTCAGATTCATGTTGGTAAAATAAAGATGAATTGATTTGTTTTAATATTCGCTCTTCTTGTTGCTTCACGCTGAAATTCTAAAAACTGTAACGTCCAGAGGCGCTGGGTCTCGCCAACGTGCGGCTCACCCAGCCTCCAGCGCACCCCGGCCGAGCACCTGTAGCCTGTAGCCATCATCTGCACCTGTGGGGAGGGTATATGTGCGGGGGTTTGGGGAGGCTCGGGCGTTGGATATTGTCTTTATGATTCTGCGTTTGCTTAACTCTTCGTTACCTACCAGTTTTGGTACTGTGCTTTATGATCATTAATTAAAGACCCAGAGCAAAAGCTTGCTCCGACACCAACTCTGTGTCTCGTGTGTGTTTCCCATCTGCGAATGCACTCAACCCCATCTGCGAATGCACTCAACTCACCGCACTCCTCAGTTTAAAAAGTATTTTTTTCATTTTAGTTTCATTTTTTCTTGAACTGATAATTTATCAAGTCATTTCTGGGTTTTGTGACTTTCATCAGCCTATTCCATCAGGAGGTCTATTTTGTAGGGCTCTGGCAGTGCTCCTCCTGTTGCTCCTTGCACAAAGGAGCAGATTCCGGTCCTGCTGCTGGGTTGATGCCCTTTTACGTCCCTGTCCAGCTGCCTGTGCAACCTGAATGGGCTGCAGGCACCGCCTCATGCTGCCAGTAGTGACAAAGACACTATCAAAACACAAAACTATAGAAGAAGGAAAGATAAGGAGAGAGCAATTGCCTGTGGCAACCACCTGCGAAACCATTTGGGGGTTGTCTTGCTGTTGCCTCTGGTGCACCTGTTGTCACTTTCATTTGCACCAAAACAGATCGCTTATGCTTCCTAACAGGACAGATTGATATCCCTGAAAATGTAACTGACTTTGTGTTTTACTGGAATGATTATGTGTTCTCATCTCATCAACAATATTGTGGTTATATCTACTGTATACACTGACACTATATGATGATTAGTCTTACAATTAGCCAAGAAACATTATATTGTTTTTGGCCTATTGTTTTTGGCCTATTGGCCTAAGGTACACTTTAGGCCAATCTATGTTATGCCTACTACTACCTACAGTAACGGTTTTTGGCACGGCGAACTGGGCAGCTGCACGGGGCGGCATTTTTTCATGACACATGGGGGACGGCAAGAGCACTTGCATCTATAATTTCACTGTGTGTGTGTGTGTGTGTGTGTGTGCGTGTGTGAGTGTGTGTGTGTGCATGTGTGTGTGCGTGTGCGTGTGTGTGTGCGTGAGTGCGTGTGTGTGTGTGTGTGCGTGTGTGTGTGTGTGTGTGCATG
>JAOEHI010004568.1:0-37571 GCA_025447815.1 Percopsis transmontana | reverse complement strand
ATTTTTTTCTGTCTCTCTCTCTCTCTCTCTCTCTCTCTCTCTCTCTCTCTCTCTCTCTCTCTCTCTCTCTCTCTCTCCAGGTATCACAGTTCTCCTTTCTCTCACGGTCTTCATGTTGATGGTAGCGGAGATTATGCCTGCCACTTCAGACTCAGTACCTCTGATAGGTCAGTCTCTCTCTTTCAAACCGACTGATTGCCAGTATCTGTTGTGTGAGTGTATGTGTGTATGTGGTAATGAGAATGCAAATAGTCTTTCATTACAGGTCATTAGTAGTATAAGTGAAGCCCCCTCTCTGCTGTCTGTCCCAGGTCAGTACTTTGCCAGCACCATGGTGATTGTAGGAATGTCAGTGGTGGCTACAGTCATCGTCCTTCAGTTCCATCACCATGACCCCGACAGCGGCAACATGCCTCAGTGGGTGAGTGTCATTGATTTCCTTCTCTGGTTTACGGCTGCTTCCCTTCTCTCAGCGGCAACTGTGTGCCCGTGTCGGTCAGGCGCAGCTGGTTCTGCTCCAGTGGGTTCCCTGGTTCCTGCGGATGAAGCGTCCGGGAGATGGGGCGGACCCGACCCCTCTGCACAGCCTGCTGAATTCCCAGAATAAAGGCCTGTCCTCCCCGACCACCACCACCACTAGCGCCACTAGCCCCACCCCAGCCCCCTCTACCCTCCCCCAGAGCCTCACCTCGCTGCAGGCCAGCCTGGCCCAGCTCGGCCAGCCTCTGCCGCATCCAGCTCCCAGCCGCTCCGGCTGCCAGCCAGTGGTGCCGCCCCAACCCCCCCACAGAGACCCCAGCCCTCATCCGCACCCCCAGCCAAACGGTCACCTGCCATACATGGGCTTCCAGAGCCCCGCGGAGCCCGAGCCCGCTCCGAGGAGCCGAGCCGTTGGCCGTGGGAGAGGTGGGGTTGGAGGTGGAGGAGGAGCAGTGGGGGACACACCCACCCACCACCACCTGCCACCCGCAAGGTTCGGGAGTCCCTCGGAGCAAGCCCCCGCGTCCCCCGCGTCCCATGATCCCGACGGCTCAGGCTCCGGACCCAGCGGCCTGGAGGTTGGTGTGGGGGCAGGGAGAGTGGGCATGGTGCACGCCCAGGCTGGAGCGCTCCGCTCCGGGGCTGCGGACACCCAGCTGCAGGCCATTCTAGTGGAGGTGCAGTACCTCGTCGACCGCCTCCGCGAGCAGGACCGGCAGATGAGCGCCGCGGAGCAGTGGCAGTTCGCCGCAGCCGTCATCGACCGCCTGTGTCTGGTGGGCTTCAGCGTCTTCAACATCATCTGTACTATCGCCATTCTCATGGCCGCGCCCAACTTTGGAGAGGCAGTATCAAAAGACTTCCTCTGAGGAAGGGGGCAGTGTTAGGAAAGTGTGAGACGGAGGAACAGAGAGTATTAAAGAACAGTGGACAGAAGGGATGCAGTCTGAAGCACAGTCGCTGTTAGTGACACTGGACACATAAAAGGGATCAGCAGTGGAACGTGACACTTTCAGACCAGATTGTGACACAAGGAACTGAAGTCGTATTTCAGAGAACATTGCAAGTATTTTCCCTCAAGCTAAAGCATATTTCATTCTCCAAGATGGAACACACTTAAAGATACTGTGAGAAGTGTGATTATGTGTGTGCATGTGTTCCTGCTAGGGGTGGGCAATAACAGTTGTTTGAAATAGATATGACCGATATGACCGATAATTACTAGTTACACTACTGCTACATTTCCCTGATAGTTCCCTAAACAAATATTGTGTACGTTGGCAAATACATTGAAGCTGTTGCTCGTGGCTTTGCCTGAATTGTTCTTGCTTTATCTGTGGACTTGAGCACATGGATAAGCAGCACATCTGCACATTAATAGTCCTCCTACTGACTTCTGTCACCCCTGTGATGACTTATGTTATGTAAACACACAGTTTCCCGGTTTCACATTCATCCACTGCATGCACATTTGGTGACATCCTATGTTTACTCGAACATTAGCATTAGCATTATTGTCAAAGTATACGAGAATGTAATATCTGGTCATAATGCCAACCCCTAGTTCACACACTCCCACATTTCCATCTTTTCCTAAATCGCACCGTTATCTCAGCAGCTTCAGAAGGTCACAAGTGAGTTGGATGCTTAAAAGGTAAATTGGCAGTGACGGAACAAGCTGTGAACCTTTTGCATTTACCAAATAAATCCTCTCTTCTTTTCTACTCTGTGGTCATAAATCAAACCCTCTGTTCTCTGTCCAGCCTCCCTCCCATTGGATTTGTAGTAAAAAAATACAAAAAATTAAAAAGACGCAGAAACGAGTGAGAGAGAGACGGAAGAAGGAAAGACAGAATGACAGAATTAATGAGGCTCAACAACAGGGAGAGAGAGGGGAGTGAAAAAGGGAGGACAAGATGTGAGGCAGAGCTTTGCAGAGGGAGGAAGGTGGAGAGAAGCAAAGAAAGAGAAGAGATGTAGGGAGAACAATGCAGCTGCATGGGTGTAAGGGGGGGTGGGGTGTGCAGAAGAAGGTGCTGACCATGCGAATGAGGACCAATAAGGATTTAAGTGATTGGCCATTAATGAGGGGAGGGAGGAAAGGAGGAGCAGCGGAGTGCAGCTTCTCCATAACTGTACTTGAATCAGCATTTGGCGGCAACTGGACCGATATTCAATCTAATGGGTGGCTGTCTAAAAGACCGACTGACCCATACAGCAAACAAATCATATAAAATCAATTGCTAAGTATTAATGTTAAGATCTTAGTAACACTTCAGTGTGGCTTGTTCTGGGGTTCGGCTGGGACATAACTTCAGCCCTGCAGCTGTTATTCTGCCTTCCAACTCGCACAGACCAGGAGGTTTACCACCAGTGTGAACTAATATCTCAGAGCCCCAGTGTCACACATGTAGGAGAGTTGGTTTCTGGTCAAAAGTCTGGTCATAAATCTTGGTTATCTCCCCCCCCCCCCCCCTGAGCCTGTCAGCAGTCTGCTCCATGTCCAGTGTTAACAGGGTCTTACAAAGGAGAATGCAGCAAGTGTGACTTGGATGTCAAGGGATTACCGCATTCGCTGGCTGCAGTTTCTTTACCAATATGTACACGTGCACGCGCGCGCACACACTCACACAGGGAAGTGAAGACCCTGCTGCAGAGGACCCTAATGCAGTAGTCGCCTCACCGATTTCCAAAACACTCCCTATCTCTCTCTCTCTCCCTCTCTCTTTCAGGGCACAGGCAGTCTGTGCACACTGCTGGTTGTGAAAGTTGTGCAATGCTGTCAAATCTGTATTATGTTTGGTCTGGTGGAATAATCAGAGAGTGAAAGACTGCAGCAGGAGGACAAAATTGCCCAGAGACTAATAGTGTTTAATCAATGAAACCAATCTAAAAAAATATATAGAAATGAAGTAGAAAAAAAAAATGCAGCTACAATTCCAAAAAAATGCAATCATAATACAGTATACTGTGGTATCTTAATAGGATATTTTAAAGTTGCTGCTTATTTATCAGAAAAAGTAATTCCTGCATCAAAGTAACAAATAAGTGGGATAACAATACAGATAGTAATGAGAAACTCAAATCTTAGATCGCTTGCATTTATTGAAATATTTTTAGTGTTTCAAAATACCATAGATTAAAGCAGTAAAGGTGGTGCTATCAGCGTTGCCTGAAACTAATGAAAGCTATGAATGAAAACCTTTTTTCTGATCACATCTGACCCTAGATTCTAGAATAACACATTTAGATACATTTGTCAAAATTCATCTTTAAAACTACCATTCATTAGTTAAAGTGTGAACAGAAACTGACGACTTCAAGACCAATATCTTATTCATCAAGATGTTTTTTCTCTGGATTTTGGCTTTTTCATCATGGAGATGTTCCAGATAATATCCCACACCTCCCCTGGTCAATAGCATTTAACTACTGTGTGTAGATGGTTCCGTGTGGGTCGATAGAAAACACATTTTACTGTTCTGTGGAGAATTGTTTCCTAGATCTCATTAACAAACTGGAGAGTTAGGGAGAAGGGAACACAAACGAGGGGAGAGAGGACAAATTAGGAAGAACTCAAGAGGGAAGGAGGGGGAAACGCAAGGTGGAGGGCTGGAGTGAGATGGTTGTGTGTTGGAATCACAGCTTCAGTTCACTAATGGACTTGTGGTTTAGCATTAGTATATACCCTGCAGATTCTGTGTTGAGACTATTGACAGTTCTTCAAACATTCCTAACATAAACCATGAACTTAAAATAAACATATTGAGGTAATTGATTAAAAAAACTTGAAAATTGAAAACAGTTGTAATTACTTTGCATCAATAAATTTATTTAAAAAGAATATGTTACAATTTATTACAATAAGCCACAAATGACTCTTTACATTTTTTAAACATCACAATGTTTTATTTAGTATATAGTATTTTAAAAGCCAAACCTTTTCATGTGAAAATACCATATAACTGGAGACGCTGTTTTGAGCTTATGATAATGGATTTTACCTAAATAAATAAAGCAAGACAAATTAAACTGGTCTTCATTCATTAGGCAATAAAAATAACAAGAGATGGTTGACTGACAGTGTGGTCAGTGTCAATCAACTATGGTAAACAGACATAAATAGAGCAAATAGCATTGCACATTTGATTAGAAAGGCATAACACATAAAAGGAAACCTTTTTTACATAACAACCAAGGCCTGAAGGTCATCAACAATCACCCAAAGCAGGCAGCGCTGAACGCGGTGCCTAACAAAACAGCCCTGTGCAGGCGCTCCCTTTCCTTGCATAAAGCCAAAACATAATTAGTATTCTATGTCTACAGGGATGTCCCATTTTATTCACATTGATGATGTTGCAAGTAATGTGGCCTGCATCCCCTTTGTTAGGATATTATAATCCTACTCCCGATTGGCCCTTTGGAGCAGACACGGTACAAAGTGATGAGGGTTCTTGCATTGAAAGGGCTAAATTACAGGGCATTTGTAAAATCCAGGGAGAGCTCTTATAGATAAAGTAATGACCAGCAATTTACTGGCATGCTGACAGACAAATACTGTACTTAACAAGAAGAGAAGGACCGCTGCTACCTAATTTAGGAAATATGTTTAACATACTACACAGCCCTTGAGGTGCATTAACATGTCTCATATATATGCGTAGAGCTTTTTTCCTGTATACTGTAAATATGTAAACGTTTAAATAACAAAATCCCTGAACAAAAACTTTTGTTACATTGCTGTATCATATAAACCAGTTACAAGTTACAAATACTGGAACAAAGAACTGGATGTCAGGTTTACTATTATATTATGCCAAATATCTCATGTTTGGAGGTCAATAATACTGTTGTTTAAAGTGCAAAATTAGCGTAAAGTAGATCAAGTACCTGCTCATAATTCACATATTCTATTATGTACACCAAAATCTAATTATTCATTGATAATGAATGCACTAACTCAATAAATCATTAGTGTCCTTCCCTTTGCCACATTCTTACTTCTTAAATGTCAAACGGGAGAGAATGTATATGTCAGATTCAGTAACATATTACATTCCGGTAGGATACTACATGGGGCCAGATGAGACAACGTCACATTGTGACGAGAATACGCGCCTGGGGGCAACCTCTTTAAATGTTGGCCGCCGACCCGCTAATTCACTAAATTGCTGGCTTTCTTTCTAGAACTCGTCCTCAACTTAGTCCCTGCACTTTTAATGTGGCAGAACCAACAAACAAAAGCGAAGTAGCACCGTGGCAGCTTGCAAAGGTGAGACATGCAGTTGGTTGGACTGTTGACATAAGCACCAGTTACTAACGACTTTCCCGTTTGATTCACCACACCCATTGTGATCTCCACCTTTACCAGATATTTGTTTAGAAATTTCAGGCAGCTTACTGTTCCACGCACATTTACACCAAGCTCCTGGGGACAGTTGTCCCCAGACGTGTATATACCTCTGGCCCCGCAAGACTAGGATTTCTCTAGCTTGCCCTGGTTTGGAGCTGTAGCCGTGTAAAATTACCCACCTTGGACTAACCTAGTCACCTTGGTCCATAAATTGAGAGGCTGTCATATTGTGTTCCCTCTTGGCTGACCCTGTGTCCTCTAAGGTTTACTAGACACAGCTTTAATTTCTCCAAGTCAGTCCAGGAAGAGTCATTGTTCTTTGTCACCTCAGTGTTCTGTTCCAGACAGATCAAGAACAGGCTTAGAGTCGCTTCAGCCAATTGTTGCATTCTTGTTCAAATTCCTGCTAGTGAGACCTTGTACGGGTCCAGAGATCAAGTTAGGAGGAGCTTCCATCAGACAGAACTCATAGCATAGGTTTATGATAAGCACTTAGCATATGTATTCCAAAGGGTTCTGATGTATGCACAAGTTTATTCTTTTGTCATTTGCAGATGCTTCATATAATGGTGTGGTTTCTTGGTCTGTAGTTGCAGCAGATGAACGTGTATTTAATAGGTTCTGGGGAAGATGAGGGACCAAACCGAGCTGAGCGGGGTACTGAGGGTGAGTGGTTAGGAGGTGAGGATCTCTCCCCCTAGGTGCCTCCATCCCTTCTGTGCCTCAGCAGCTGAAAGATATTCTGCAACAGAAATGACAATCAGGCACGCAAAGGCACACAAACCAGTGTTGGGTCAAAGACGGGACAGAGGCAGGCAAAGCCTTACCTTGCCACACATACCATCTTTACTGCAGTTCTTATTGTCTTTGTCAGTGGCCTCCTCCTCCACCTGCAAAGCCAGAAACAAAGCGACTGAGAGCTGCGAACACAGGAATCCAGGGAACAGAACAGGCTGAGTAGGCTCCCTTTACCTCCTTCCTCCACTTAAGTTCACAGAAGACTCTCTCGAAGCACTCGTGCATGTAGTTGAACTGGACATTGCAGAGGAACAGCAAATACCAAGACATAAATGAAGACACAAAGTGTCTACTGTGAAATAGCTGCAGTACGTGCATGTTTTGGATATTTACAACTATTACCACAGATGTAACCAATTTCCATTAAATGTATATTCTGTATACAATATAATATACTTCTAGTTTGGCCATATTTAATAATTTTCCCAGTATGCACGAGATACTCACATAGGGCGTGAAGATCTTGACCCAGCGTGGCTTCTTCTCTCCCCTCGCATACTCGAAGCAGAAGGCCATGCCTTCTTCATCTGTGTCCCACCTCTGCATCTCGCTCCAGTCAAATGCTATCACCTGGTTCTGGAGAGCAGGGGAAGTGGTCAACACACACACACACACCCACACACCCACACGTTAATATATAAACCCACGAGGGCACAAACAAACAAACACACACTGGCCCTTGCCTCTAGTGTCCCTTCCTCGGTGCAGGCGTGCAGCTTAAAGTGGTCTATGCAGATGGCGGTGATGACGTGGCCTTTACGCCGGGAGTCACAGGAACAGTGGGGGAACATGATCTCGTTGTAACCCTCGCACCCCCGCAACAGGCTCAGATACTGACAAAAGAAAATGTAAACATTAAAAGACATGGCAATTGCGTTATACAGTGTGAGCCTATGAGAACTATGGAGGGAGGGGTGGGAAAGTGAGCCCTTCAGCGCACATGTGGGTGTGTGGGATGTGCTCAAACCAAAACAATGATGCACCTTAATACCTGTAATTGTACTCAAAGTAAGTCGCTTTGGATAATAGCGTCTGCTAAATTACAAAAAAAAAAAAAACTGGAACTGGAACACAAAAAGGGAATGTTACTCTAAATTAAAAATAGCAAAAACAGTTTTTGTTAACTTCCATTAGCTGTTTACAGATCACAACTGCACTGGAATGACGTAGAGATCTAGCTTTCGGACGGCGCAAGGCCGGCGGTAGCGCTAACGCAGACGTGGTGACAATTTCGTTGGGCGCAACGTGTTTTTTTGCTCACCTGAGCACGTTTGTTAATTTCCAGGCTCACCGTGACATAGCGTGCGCCAAAATGGGCAAAATATATGCACGTGTATCATCCAACGACAATGTGCGTCTTTACACACGGAAAACGCAATGGTGACGGGAAATTCAATATTTCAATTAACCTCATTCAACCTGAAAGGACAAACTGATTGCCTAGGCTACTTGATCTGTGATCACAATTATTTAATGTATCCTGCTATGTTCATAGAATGAGCAGGAAAGACTTTCGCTGTCCATTATGAAAATAGAAATTAGCAAAAAAGAGTATTGGCCACACCTTTATCGATTTTTGCCGTGAACTTGCGCTGTACGCCTCCGCTTGCGTCTTGACCCGAAAACTAGGGCCCATTAGCCGCCGACTCAAGCGCCGTCTCTCTGCGTCAGACTCACCATCGCCATGTTCTTTTGCTCGGCAAGTTTCTGCAGCTGGTACGACTTCTGCTCCACCTTGATGAACCCCTTCTTCACGTCGTCCAGCGCCTAAGGCATGGCAACACATCAGTGACGGCAAGTACACAATCCCAACCACACACACACACTTTAAACTCATAAAATCGTGATTTATTGCAACCACCCAAGTCACAACCTCTTGAGGGATCCTCCTGACCCCACTATAAAAACCACCTTCTGATTTATAACTTCTAAATATCCACACACAAACGGGTCTGTTGTCCTAGGCCCAGAGTGGGGGTCAGAACTGGGCCCTCATTAAATTATGGAATAATTTAAAAAATATTTTTTTTTTTTTTAAATAGGCCTGTGGAAAAAATAGCAGAGGAGAGGAAGAGCAAGGGAAAAGGAGAGATCTGGGCGTGGGGGGCCCCCATCTAAGATTATCTCGTCCCGGGCCCAGGCAGGACTGTCAGCTGGCCTGTCCACACATAGTAAGTATCTCCTACTAAAAACCACACACACCTGGTGGAAACAGTAGTTGACGGCCAGCTGATTGTCATTGAGTAGAATCTCCTCCTCTGTGGTGAAGAGCCACTTCCGCAGGGTGAGACAGGTCCCGGGCACAGCCGAGGTGTAGTTCTGGACGTACAGCTTATGGGGGAACTCGTTGGGGGCTAGCTTTCGCACTGTGTGTGTGTGAGTGTGTGAGAGTGTGAGTGTGAGTGTGAGTGTGAGAGAGAGAGAGAGTGAGAGACTAAATAAGGTTCCCTGTAATAGTACATGCATTTATGTTATGTACGTATGTAGTGTTTTGTTTTCGGGTGGGGAGGGAGAGTGAATATGAGGGATTAACAAAACTACAGACACAAGCAGCAGCAACTCCCAAAGCCCTCTCAACAGCCTAGTAATTTAGGAAATATAGGAAAGCCTCTAACTGTGTGTGTGAGAACCAGAGGGTGAGCTCAGTCTCATTGCTGTTGAGAGAGAGCGAGAGAGAGCGCACACGAGGGCACCTGACCGCCTGCAGGGGGGGACTAAACCTTCCCCCACATCAATAATTCATCAACAAGGGAGACAGACTCCACTGCCTTACAAAGAAACTCCAGTCCAGACATGACGGGAATGGCCTCCCTGCATACAGAGAGAGTACTTGAAAGGGAGGGCTACACAAAGGCTGGTGTAGAGGGATAGTGAACTGTGCTCTGTGCTGGAAAGGGGGGGGGGGTGATTGACACAGGGAAGAGATTGGCAGAGATGAAAGCTTACTACTCTAGAGAGAACCCTCCCTGGTCTCCATCACACCCAGGGAAGTGTGCTGCTCTAAGTACATTATCTTAACACAGAGAGACACAGACACAGACAGATCAGTTCAGGAGGTAGCACTACCTGAGGTCAAAGTAGTTGTTGGCGCGTGGAAAAAGATATACACCACTCCTGCTTGTAACTCTTACTCACCGAAGGTGTGGTTGATGACCTCAAATAAAGCAAAATAGCTTGCTGTTACACTGTCCATGACCAGTTTGACGACCACAGCCTTAGTTAGGCCGGGAGCGACACATGTGAGAGAGAGAGAGAGAAATACAGAGCTATTAAACTTGTTTGGACACTGGTGTTTATGTGTGCGTGTGTGCATATTCACCTGATAGACCTGGTCTGTAGTAGAGTTCTTGCGGACTCTGACTGTGACTGTGGTCTTATCAGGCATGGCTATCCTCAACTCTACGTCTGCCACACCGTTATAGTTCTACCACCAGAGAGTGGAGCGCAGAGGGAGGGAAGGAGGTGGAGGGTGGGAGGGGGGGGGGGGGGCAGAGAGCAGGTAGACAAGGGCCACATTAAGACACCAAATACACACACCATCATATCTGGATTACTACAATCAGAGAGAGAAACAAGGGGAGGGTAAATGGTGAGGCATTACATTACAGTGTATACACACACACACACACACACACACACACACACACACACACACTTTCTCCCTTACCTCATCCGATTCAGACAGGAACTCTTGCATGATGTCACTCTCCCCGATGACCCGTACAGAGCACACTGCAGGGAACACACACACACACACACACAGTGTCATCATGTTTCAACCCTGTAGGCCCTACAATGACCTTAATGTGAGGATTATACTCTATCTAATATCTGACTTGGAAATGATTGAAGCTGCTATCCATCATTTATTTGCTCTCCTAGTAATTGTTTTGTGGCGTGAGGTAACACAATACAGAGTGACACTTTTACCTTGTTTAGAGATGCTCTCTACAGGCCGCTAGAGAAATTTGATAGACCTGGGTGTTCATCCTGGTGACGCTATTGACAAATGGAACCAGCGGGTGAGTAGCCCCTTTTGCATTCTCAACTTAGCGTGGCACGAAGAGAAACATTATCAATAGTAACATGCTCAATTTGTATGTTGGCATGTCTTTTTGTTTCTAAAAAAAATAAAAGAATTAGGCCAAAAAGCTGTGAATAGCAGCTTTAACTTCAGTAGAAGCTGTGATAGTTTTCCCCCCAGAATCATTACAGAGATGATTGCAATGGCATCTAACGATACCCTTTCTAAACCGACAAACCCTGAGCAGGATGTGGACTTCTTCCAGAGCTCAACAACTAGATAGGCTACATTTCAACTGTTTTGTGTTTAGTACGACTTGTTAACACCACTGCACAGCCCAAATCGAATGTATGTTAGGGACATTCAATTGTACAGATGTGGAAACGGGAGCATTTGTAAATTGTGGAAACCATGGGACTAGTTGTGCCCTGGCTACTCTGGATCTCTCTCCCACCTTTCTCCAGGTATTCTTCCAGGCCTCTGCGTCGCGCATCCAGCTGCTGCTCTGAAAGGGAGAAGGGCCATTTGCCTGGTAGCTTGGGGAATGTGTAGTTGGCAAATTCCCTTTTCAGGTTCTGATGCAGGTTGGCAAACTCCCGGTAACGTTTGGAGCAAAGCTGTCTGCCTGCCATGTACACGTTAAACACCTAATGGCACAAGAAAGACATGGAAATAGTCTTTAAGATTTGTCTTCATTTAGTAAATATACCGAACATTTAATCTTATTGTATCGTTAAGTACAAATTAGACAACTGGGAGAACATGTTCTGGATGTATATTGGAAGTTTGATATTAAAGAGAAGTAAGCTATTGGAGTTGAATATCCTACTTTACCCTGGCGCATAAAATGTGTAGGCAGATTCTTAGTATTCTTGTGGTTGCTGCTTAATACAATATACAGTGCAGCTTGTGTCTTCTCTTCTGAAATGCATTTCAAGCCTCCTCTATATGCTATTAGGCATATATAGGCCAATTAGGCTATTGTTATAGATTTCATTCATGCCACTAAATCAATGTTTTGACAATTTACAGGTTAAGAACAAAATGTGCTTTACATTAAGTCTCATTTTAAACCAAGGCATTCATCCACCGGGTGTCACAAAACGTACCACAAACTTTTCCTGGTTGAGCTCTGTGTGCTTGTAGGTGGGGATGGAGATGGGGACGGCCTGCTTGTCAGAGTAGTCGTAGCAGGACTGAGCCGAGCTGTCGTCCCCGGGGTCCAGGCAGTCTGCCTCCTGGGGTGGTACAGACAGCACCGCCAGCACCAGCTCCCTCTCCCCGGCCCGGATAAGGTCCACCACCTGCTTATGGGTCGCCCCCTCCACGTTCACTCCGTTCCTGTTGGATGAAGAGTGGGAGGGCAGGTTCTCAAATGTCTGTAATCATCTTGCGACCCTCTGGGGTGTCCCGACCCATTACCCAAACCCATTCTATCAAATGATGAATAAGATCTAAGATGAATCTGTTCTTAATAACATACAATGGTTCCTGGCCTGGGTGTGAGAGAGACAGATACTATAGGCTGACAGTTCAGAGAGAGTAATGTCTTGTGTGTGCGTGTGTGTGTGACAGAAAAAGCGATTAAAAGTAAAGAGAATGCAAAGCAGAGACAGGATGCTGTGGTTTATTGGTTCATAGTCTACGCAAGCTATGCGGACGCAGTTGTAATCGCAAGAATCACGCAGCAACTGACGCGCGTTCTCTATGTACTAAAAATACGCGCCAGTTGCTGCGTTGTGCCTTGTCAGAAGCGATACACCGCTCATCCAACAGGGGGTAGCAGAGTCTCGGGTGACTTGTCAGGTAGAAAGGCAAATGGCTACTGAAGAGGAAGGAAAATTAGAGAACATGTTAGAGTCTTCCTCAAACTCACAACCTTTAAATGCAAAATTGATCTGTTGAAAACAGACATCATATGACAGGGTTTTCCATCTAACAAGGTTATTTTAGTTTGTCTGCTTAACATTGCCTCATTCACTCCTGATGCTTGATCCCATTAAGCAGTGTCTAACCATGCACCATCCTGCCATCATTAAAACTGCACAATACATGTTTGACTTAGTCAAACTATAACACAGTTTGACCCCAGTGGCACTTATTCAGAGAACTGCAGCCTTAGATATTCAAGCTCTTACCGCAAAATAAAAATATTTCTGTTTAACTTTATTTTTGTGTTTTACTGCGGGGGATCAACTGTGGCGGCTGTCCAAATAATATATATTTACAGAAGAACACTCAAGTTGGGCATTACAGTATCCCTGCAATGTCTCTATAAACCAGCTTCAGAAGGGTGTAGGACAAAGGTTGCATCGTAAATAGAGCAGTGCACCTGAAACACAGCTGCCTGCCTACACACAGACACAGGCACAAAGATAACACGCTCAATATGCGTGGATAAAATACAGTCCAGTACAGTGTACAATGGTTAACTTAATAGCTTACATTCAATTCAGATAACATTTAAATTTAAAGAGGATAGCCAAAAGTGCAAATTCTGGCCAATAAACAGGTGCGCCAAATTAACTACTAGAATATCTCTCCTCTCTCCCTCCCTCTCTCCATGGGACACAAGCGATTGAGTTAAGGTGAGCGTGCTCACAGGACTTGTGACGTGGGCACATGGAGGGACTGTCAGTTGGATCTGTTACGAGACGGCACCAGATACAGCCCGATAGTGGCACACTGCCAGACAGATAATTTTGTATTTATTTTTTTAAACAGAGAAAGCAGGCTATGTGTGTGGGTACCACTAGCAGGAGGTACAGTACAGTGCGGCAGGTTTAAAATACAATAATACCATATCTTACACATTACCTGGTTAAGGATTAATCTGCGTTTTATGAGGGGGGCTAAAAGGTACGTTTACATACATAGGAAAAAAACAAGGTAGAAGAGCTATAGACTGAGCCCAGTTTTTATAAGATGGTTATGAGTTATTGGGTGGCCTCTAAACACATCAAGTTACCATAATTTAAAAACAGCAAGGTAGGCAGCTGTAGTGGCAGGTGGCTCTTTTAGGGCTGCAGAGTCAAGACTACATAATAACAAGTAGGCTATGTGATGAAGCTCCATGTGTACTTGCACTATCAGCACTTTAAATAGTGTGTCTTGAATAGTGAGAAGGTTGCTATTTGTCATGAGCTGTATTATAAAAAGGGACGATTTGTGTTCAAAATTACCCTACTCAATGGCCACCTCATTAGGTACACCTTGCTAGTACGGGTTGGACCCCCTTTTGCCTTCAGAGCTGCCTTAAATCTTTGTGGCATAGATTCAACAAGGTGCTGGAAACATTCCTCAGAGATTAAGGTCCGTATTGACATTACAGAATGACGCAGTTGCTGCAGATTTGTTGGCTGCACATCCTTGACTCTCCCGTTCAACCACATCCCAAAGGTGCTCTATTGGATTGAGATCTGGTGACTGGAGGCTGTTTCAGTACAGTGAACTCATTGTCTTGTTCAAGAAACCAGTTTGAGATGATGTGAGCTTTGTGGCATGGCGCGTTATCCTGCTGGAAGTAGCCATTAGAAGATGGGTACACTGTGGTCATAAAAGGGATGGACATGGTCAGCAACAATACTCAGGTAGGCTGTGGTGTTTAGACGACGCTCAATTGGTACTAAGGGGCCCAAAGTGCTAAGAAAATATCCCCAACATCATTACACCACCAACCATTGACACAAGGCAGGATGGATCCATGTTTTCATGTTGTTTACAGTGGTTATTTGAGTTACTGTTGCTTTTCTATCAGCTCAAACCAGTCTGGCCATTTTCCTCTGACCTCTGCCATCAAACCATAGAGGTGGTTGTGCAGGAAAATCCCAGTAGATCAGCACTTTCTGAAATACTCTGTGCCCGTCTGGCACCAACAACCAGCCTACCACAGAGTTTAGACTAAAGACATACATTAGCACCATCACAGTCCAGGATTATACTAGCAGAGGTAAAGGTTAGAACAGAGAAAAACAAAGCAAGTGACTAGTCAATGAATAGTATTGGTCATAAGGATGGTGATCAATAAAACTAAACCATTTTTGGCAAGGGGGTGTTTCTAGCATAAATGTAGGGCCAATATATTTTTTTTTTACTGTAGACTACATAAAGACAATATCTGCATGCACACAAACACAGCACATAGATATTGGGGTCAACAAACTGCCAGGTTACCATCGGCCATCTAATCAGTAAGCAGGACACAACGACTACCCAATAAGACAGAATTATAGAGAGCCAGCAAATCCAATCAGATGTGAGCTCCTGGCATTGACACACACACACACACACACACTAATGTTGAGCTGTTTGCTAGCTGTTCATCTCCATGGTAACAGACCCTAACATCAGCCAGCATCTCTAAGCATCCACCTGCCTAAACTGAAGACAGAAGCCTCTCCTTGCTGTGCAGCAGAAACTCCACAAAAAACATTATGCAAAAATTCTATTGACAAATTAAAGCATCATATAAAGCTTTGTGCAAAATAGTTTTACATCACAAACACAATATCACAGATAAAAGGGAGGCTACTACAGGGCTAGTTAAAGTTGCTTGTGATTTAATGCTGAATCACACCTGATTACGCATAGGTGATTTTAATGTCTAACACATATATAATATTTGTCATGGTGATTCGCTGTGACATAAATTCCTAATGACCCTGAACTCTGACCCAGACTGCTTTTATAATGGAGTGAACAGTTTATTCTGTCCTCCAAGTCTCTACACTGTTGTGCACAGAAGGGTGGCGCGAATAACCCAAACTGTTCCCCACTCTTGTACCAGAATGAGGTTCTAACAGGTCCGCATTGCCTTCTAATATGACTGACCAGAAGCGTTCCTTGAGCTACCGATTTACCTCACTACAGCAAAGCAAAGCAAAGCCCCTGGTCAGTAGCTGCAGCTACTTAATATCTTATTCCCTATTTTGAGCTCAAATAACAGCAACTTACACCTCGAGAATCCTGTCCCCTTTTGAGATACCAGCTCTGTCGGCAGCACCACCCGGTAACACCGCACTAACGTGCTGTAACGGCGCGTACAGCTCCCCGTTAATGCTCCGTAGCTGTCCCCCTTCACTAACTTGTCCCCGGACATTGAAGCCATAGCCCGAATCAGACTTCACTATTCGGACTAGTCGTGGGCCTGATGTAACGGTGGTTGCCATCTGGCAGACGCCGCCGGTGCCCGGTGTACTACCACCGGTGCCGTTACGAGAGAAAGAGTGTGCCAAATGAGGGACCGATGAACAAATTCCTTCCCCCTCGACGTCCGCCATTTTCAACACTATTTATATATCTCAGTCCAATGTAACGGTAAATATCCTACAAACATTTGCTGGTAGCAGGCTAACCAGCTTGGCTAGTCAATCGGGATGCGACGGAAAATGCCGATAGCGTACGATACGATGTTGCCAGACCCGAGACCGCCCCGGGACACATTCCACTCCAGAAAGTAACCTCTTATTTCCTGGTGAGAGTGGGTCATCATCGGTAGTCTCAGGTAGATCCAAAAATACTTATTTTTGGCAATATTTAAATATAACTAAGCATACAAACAAAAGTATGTGTGTTGGCAAGCTAGCAACTTCCAGTAGCCTAAGGAAACATCTATTATCTAAAATATAAACTATATAAGCTAAACATAGCTGTTAATTTGGTAGGACTAGCGCCGACTTGTGGCATGCATATTTTTCTGCATTTAAGCGATTAAAGAATTACAGTTTAATAAAATTGGCATTGAAATGGAAGGTAGGGGTCGCCATAGTAGCCTAATGTTGAATACCACAGATTATGCTGCAGATGCTGAGAAACAATTGAGTTCATTGAGCATTGAGAATAAAATACGAGTTGTTATTTTATTTATAAGATACCAGTGAGTTCTCCGGGAACACCCATTTCTGTATCTGAGCCAGTAAATGCAGTACATTTGTTAAAGTGTGATGTCAAAGCGAGTGATGAAGGCAAATTTTGTTTAGAGACGATACAAGGATAATCTTACTGATGCAGCGATCTGTATCTCTAAATCCAAACCCAAGTGTTACAAATTCCTCCATGCCAAGGTTTTGTTATAAAAGAGAGAAGAACATATGGGACTCTATTGTGACATAAATATGAGATTTCTTACATTGTAAAAGAACACAAAACACCCTTTTTAAACATGATAATATTTTATTTTGCTTGCCAAATAACAAATCCAGTGAACTAACAAGTATTTCTCCTCCTTAGAAGAGTCTCTCTCAGATCAAATGACCACGTTCTTATTTGAAGCTGCACAATAATGTTGTGTACATTATAGTTACAGTAGTGGAGTGGTTCACTTCTATTTACTTTGGTTCATTTACTTGTCTAGAGCAGCCTTGAAGAAGTCATTGGTGGCCATACACAACACAGCTACCAAAACGAGGTACTCCTGGAAATCCACAGTGCCATCCTTGTTGTTATCCAGATCCTTGAAGATCTCATCTAGCTTGCTTTTGTCAGCATCCTTTATGTATTTAGAGAGAGAAAGAGAGAGAGAAGGGGGGGGGGGGGGGGCTTTGTAAGGTCACTGTAGAAGATCCCAAACATGGCAACAGTACATTACACATAACATTGTCTGGGTCTGGAAGAAGGAATCAATAAGGGAATTTAATAGGACTATATTTTCTTCTCACCTTGATGTTACTTATTTCTTTCCTGAACATCTGAGAGAGTTCTCCCTTTGTCAGTGTGAATGGGTCTCCCTCTTTCCCAGAGTAACTGTAGAAGCATTTGACGAGCAAGACCATTGCATTCTCAAGGTCGGTCATGGTTACTGTGAGAATAGAGAGGGGCAGAATATATCAGCATGTCCTTAATCATCTTAATACATTACATAATTTCATGCCATGTCCGAAAACCTGTCGACTCCAACCAGTACTGCGTTTCTATGATATATGGAGATGTGCTAACATAATTAAAGGAGAGTGGAAATAACAGGCTGAGCAAGGAATGTGAAGACTCCCTGTAAAGATAAACAGCAGGAAATTGGTGGTTTGGTTTGAAAGGCGTAATCTGTAGTTTTCTCTAGCAACTCAGAGTAACTAATCCCTGCGTCTCTCTGAGACAAATGGCCCACCCACTCACCTTCCTATTGTGGTCTACTGAACAACTCCTGCCACTACTCTACTCTACAATACCAACTCTAAAGTTTGTATTGTCTGACGCTACCCCCTTTAACTCTTTTCTTTAGGCTACACAAAACAAGCACTGAGCTGAAATCAATGCATTTTCTACCTATTATCAGAGACATTATAAAATAAATGTCTAGTAATGAAATAATAATTAATCATCAATAAATTCAAACAATATACAATAACTCCTATTGAGTACCAGGCCTGCCTGTGAATCAGCTCTGACACAGTGGTGACACCAAGATACAGGCATGTGAGGGTTTATTTTCTGTATATAAAACATAAAACACTACTGTTACAGGTATAATACTAGGTAATTACAAGTTAATTATGGTATATACCTAGTAATTTCCCCCTATATGTTACTCAGTCATCTCTGAAAAATAATGTGTAAGTAACGGCCTATAATTTAAAGCTGTACCACTGAAATCGTTTCAAAAAGTGGACTTACCCAAGTTTTTTACGACAGAGGCTGGGCTGTGTGAGAAGAAGCAGATGAAGAGTAGAGAGCAGCACAAGCAGGACCTTTTTATAGAGAGATTAACACACCCCTTTGCAGAGCCCTACCCCTCATCTTATTTACCCTAAAGCTACTAAAACAGTGACAGGAAGTGACTAAATGTCTTCAACTGGTTTTGTATATTTAATTATTTTCATTATTACTGTGCTGTCCTCTGTTCCAGTGCTTTTCCATCTTTATGAGCAATGGCCCATACAGAGTAGCATAACATATGTTATAGTATATACAGTATACACACAAGAACGCCAAATTGTTTGCATATTTTATGAAATGCGATTCAAAATAATTCCAAATAAAAAGCTTTCTAAAAGCGCTCTCTTGCAGCGCCGAATAACAAGATTTATTTCATTATGTGTCGTCTCTTTGCCTGCCAATAGTACCCCCTCAAAGCTGATGTTGTAATAAAAATTATTCTGGCCCGGTCCTGTTGATAGAAATGATTTGGTTTCTTGTGTACACAACACCGGTTTTATAAACACCCAATACTTCTGACTTCCAATTTTAATTAGGTTGTTTGGCAGACTCTTTTAATCAAAGCCAATTGAGTACAATTACAGATTAAGTATTAAGGAATAGGCAGGGGTTAGGCATCTTGCTCAGGGATGCTTACAGGCAGGCCGGGCTTGTCAGGGATCGAACCCAAGATCTCAAACGCTTGCAAAAGGTATTCTGTAGCACGGTTGAGTTGATTCAGGAAATAGAAGTGAGTCTGTGGAGTATGGGCATGCAAATATGAATATTGTACAGAGGACAGAGCGACAGAGGTGAAATGCAGAATATGGTGAGGCCTTGTCACGATCCCAAAATGGTGGTAACTGTGTGTCGCCACTTAGAGCTGTCAAAGGGTGGGGCTGTCTCCATTATTTCTATGGAAACAACATGAGTCTGCTCCCTGCGCAGAGAGGGAACCATGAGTCTTGGGGGTGTCAAGAAAATAACTGCAGTTGTAGTTAATGTAACTTGTTTAGTTATACAATTATTCAGCCCGAAAATTGTATAGACTGTACAGATCAAATCGTTTACTTGCACAGATTCTGTGTCTGAGACCCATTGTGTGTTGAGCTTGTACTGTAACGTGACTAGCCCAGAGTATAGGCGGCCGACCACAGAAATGAACTGGGGTTTTCCGCACTGAGTCACCAGCATACCATCTCCTTAGTGACCATCTCTGTTGTTAGAGGGACTCTAAACGGTTTTAACATTCTTTTCGAAACACAGTAAACAAACGCGTGATGTATAAAGGCAAAGATATGTGCTTGCACGTGACAGATTAGTAATGTACCTTTATCAGTGCTACTGTTTAAACTGATTTACATTTTGAAACCACTTTGAAGTTACCCTGGCCATGTCAATATAATGTGGCCTATCTGTCTATAATATTTTGTCTTGTAAGAGAAAACGTTGCAATATTCTTGGTGACCCAGTTGTGTGTGTGTCCTGTTGTGTACAGTATGTAGTGTATCTTGTTGCTACAGTCCCTGCGTGTATACCTGAGAGAGAAATAGAAGAGAGAAAGCCTATGTTAGGGCTAGTAAGGAAAGCTCTTTTCAGAGGAGGAGGCTTTATTACATGGAATGCAATGAGGTCATATTAGGACATGGCTTCAGCTGAATAAAAACAGATGAGTTTCCTCAGATTCGGTCAGCCAATGGATATGGAAGCAACCAGCTGTCTTTGCATATCGTTCTCATGCGCTCTAATTGTTTGTCCTTTTTTATTCCTTTTTGCATATGTCCACATATGCTATGGACAGATGAAATGCTGTTTGGATATCTGTAAAACCATTTATGTTCTATGCAAACAGTTGCCCTGTTCATGAGCTGTGGCTTGTGTACAATGGTGTGTTATGAGGAACTTGAGATCATTACTATTTATGGGCTTCTTCATTTTAAAATCCTAAACAGCCGGAGAAGCAACATCTATGTTGCCTGGCTGTATGGTTTGTATTAAAAGGACTATAGGAAATACAAAACCTGCACAGTATAACATAAAGGTGTGTTGTGTTTCTTTGTTTACTTTCTCCCCCCCTCTCTTTGAATGTCTGTGAATGTCCATACATGCGTTGAATATTATAGTTGGCTATGTGATAGTATAGTATAGTGACATGCATATTTGGCAGTGTATGTGTGTCTCGCAAAACATCTAACTGTAAAATGAAATAATCTTTCTTCACTTGATCCATCCTACCCCCACTTCACATATCCTGTTTCTTCTCACTGAAAACAACCAACAGCAGTGTTAAACCGATGGATTGATTAATTTATAACCATCTCCATTTTCTGTATGTATTCAACAACAATTTGGTAATTGTTTTATCTTTGATAAAAACAATTGTTGTTTGTTGATAAGACACCAACAGTTTGTGGTTGGGCTATTAGCTGTAGTGTTATATTGCCTTTTATTCATGGTAAATACTGACATTTGCATAGGCTACAGGTGTGGGGCTGTGCATTACACAACATGTGGGTCTTCTCTCTTTTGGCAGGCTAAGCAGTCCAACTTGTAAGCAGGAAAATACATCCGATTTAATAGATTAATTGCTTACTCTGTGCGCCTAGGGCATCGTTCTCATTCTTAAATCCTACAATTCAGATGGGGGAGGTGTGGCTATAATGGGCGTTCATCATTTGTTTCCCTCCTTTGTCTTCAGTTGGAGTGAAACGGAAAAGCATTTTAAATGGATGAGCCTATGTTTTGGGGAGAATGTCCTTTCAACTGTGCCACAACTGTACAACAGACAGAAGAAAAAAGAAATGTTCCATTTAATGGCACAGAGTGCTCATCTTACTTATTTCCATTTCCCCCATCCAGAAAAGTTCCCATGCAAAGTGAAAGGGAAATATACTTCTCATTAGCATAGACATTGAATCTAACCTCTGTAGGCATCCCTCATATCAAAGCAAAATGGCCAACGTATTCTCTGACCGTTCATAGTGCAAATATCCCAATGCTTAGAAAAATAGACAGGTGCAATTTGTAGACATAGTTTAAAAAAAATCTTAAATGAAAATGTCACAAGGTGATAGCCTTGTAAGTCAACTCTGTATGGAATGGAATGTAGATGTAAATGTAAATGTAAATATGTCTTAAAGAAAGCAATGTGCTGGGATTTCTCTGTGTACATAAAATTTAAAACTGACATGCATGTACAAAAAATAATTTTAGACAGACAACACATCGTGGGACTGACTGTGGAATGTGTGTGTTGGTGGTAGTCTAAATTCTGGGATTATTGTGCTAATGCAGTCAGTATTTTCAATGAACACATTCTGAATGGCATAGTAATTATCAGATTAGTAGAGGTGTATTGAAAATACTTCTAGCAAAAAGATATAGTATGTCTGTCAATACAGTACTATGAGCCGTAGGGTTTAGATATGGTTTACCAGAAGTGAGGGCAGCCATACAGCCATAAAGCAAGATGAGCTATATGAGTTACAGAATGGGAACTTAAAACAATAAGAAATATGAGCCCAAACTGGTTCATATTAAACAATGGTTCCAGGTTCAGTGGCAGAACTAGTTTTATACATGAGGTGGCATGGGCGTGGCCATGGCTACTTCAGGGGGTCCATTGACCGTGACAGAAAATGTGTGTGTAACCCGAACCTTCACTTCATTTTCACTTTACTTTATTGTTATTATCCCAAATGGAAAACATGATGTGCAGTCAGGAGTGAAAGATAAAAAAGAAACACATTCGAACAACATACAGATAGACAAGGCAACAATACTAAGACATGAGTACAAAAAAGGTTTCCTGTATGTGATATACTCAACACAATTTATCACCAATGGAGCAATCTTTAGAAACAAAAACAAGAAAAAAGAAAGTACTACTACATCACATGTGCAAATTAAGCCGAACCCGGCATCTAAGGAGCATGAATGAATCCTAACTGAATATCATTAGCTCTGTACTTGTACTCTGCTTAATGACAATACAATTGAATCTAATCTAATCTAATCTAATCTAATCTAATCTATGATTGCTGACTAGACATAGAAGTGAAAGATGTTCTGGTTGCATTAGACTTTCTCGGCGGGGTCATAAAATGTCATCATAATCTGTGTACCCATCATTTTTATTTTTTTGCAGTGCGAACCATGACCTTCGACAGTGGGCATTCAGTGTCACCACAAGTAACACAAAAGTTGCTATATGCGCTCAGAACTGGTGTGCAGTGCACAAATTACAATGCATATAGTAAAGCTACCTGCACATAGGCCTACACACGCTTGCATAGTGCATAGGCTGCAACCTGATCTACATTTTTGCTTGATCTGTGTACTGTTACTGTAGCAACACTGTAATAGGTTTATCAAAACGCTTGTAACAGTCTTAGGTTGCCACAAGCACGCAGACCAACCTTGCCTCTAAATCTGACAAGCAACACTTGCACTTAACAGACCAAGGGAGTGGCTGCAAAATACAGAAGAAGTGTATCTAAAAAGTATACTCATTTATAGATATATATAATTAATCAAAATATATATAAAAATATAATATATAAGAATTCACACTGAACAGGGGGGGAATTACTCAAAGTTACAGTAGATCGCGCGATCACCGTCAGTGTTCTAATTTGTCCAAATTGACAGTGATAATTTTAGGGGTGGCACCATAGAGTGGACAAACTCCGTGATTTCACCCATAGATTTTTTGAAGAACGGGTTTGAAATCTCCAAGTGTGCTGGCTCTGGCCGTCACCATCTTGGCAGTGTCTGACTCCCGCCTAACTATAATGGATGGATAAATTGATGGCTTAATATAATTTCAACTGATGAGTTATATAAAATTTCACCCTTGTACAGTTGTCATGAATGGGGAAATTAGCTATAGAGACTAAAATCGTTTTTTGTACCAGGGTGTAAACATCTTTATTTCTGCTGCAAAGTTTTTTAACATGGTTCTATAGGGATTGACTCCGCTTTTGGAGCCAGTCTCAAGTGGCCATTAGAGGAACTGCAGATTTTGGTACTTCCGTGTTGAATTCATTTTGCAGCACTGGAGGTTGCTGCTTTGGTGGACCCGGGGTGGCCAATCAGATATAAGGGGTGTCCACCCCCGACACCCCTCTGGCTCCGCCACTGTCCAGGTTTACGGCGACAGTGCCAGTGGACGATATTTGATTCTATGAGACTGCTTTCCTTTCCTGCATTCCAAATGCCAGCATTTGGATATAAAATAATATAGACTTTCGTCCATTCAAAGTTTATACCGAAGTCATTTCACATTTTTACAAAATAGCACCTGGCATTAATAGAACACACGTGCGAGTTGTTGATCACAACGAAAATTAGTTCATGTCTACAACGTTATCTTTTAAAATTACGTTTTTTTTTTAAAGTGATCATTTATACTTTAAAGTGTTGAAAGTGTAAACTGTTCGAATTGTATCCTAAACATAGATCCTAAAGGGACGAGAGGGACATTGCTGTGGTGGGCATATGTGGAACACTTACTCCACCTGGTGGACAATACAGAAAATGTAGTTACTTTGCAGTAACTAACCCGAAGTGCGCTGATCTCAGTGGACTGCCCACTACAAACTATACGCTTTGTCAAGGAGGGCATTGCATATGTAAGCAGCGCCACCTAATGGGAAAACTATACCTTCACAGCAACTCTGGTTAGAATATACATAAACATGTTGCTCAATTAAAAAGTCACGAGGTAATGTTTGATTATGCATCCAAAATGCAATGTGATCTGCCTGCATGATATAAGATGTCTGGATTGTTCCCTGTGTTTCCCTGAGTAACTAGAATTACATTTGACCCTAAACTGTAGTATCTGATCACCCTGACTGATAATAACTGAAATATGAGTGGACCCAACCTGCATGACCACGCACAAGCACACACACACGCACACAGGGAGGAAATGTATTATATTGCATGAGATGTTCATTTTAAGACAGTTGTACGTAATTATAGGCATTGTCTCATTGCAATATTTGTGCCAATAAAGCAGAATTTAGCAGTATTTAATGAAATTAAAGAGAGAGAGACAGAGGGTCGGGGCTTGTTTCATTCCACAGTGATGCAACCAACATCTGTGACCCATGCATGTGATTGCCCCAAAAACACAACAAATATTCCTTTCTCTTGGGTTTTATTCATTTTCAACCAGCAATGAAACATTTCCAAACCGAGACACTATAACATTCTGTACATCTAAAATGTACCAAAAATATATGTGTGCTTCCCAAGCAGCTTAAACAGTGCAAAAAACACTGCAGTGTAACAGTGCATATGCTTGCCCCCGACACTTCTACTTCCAGCCAAAAAACATAAAACCTATGTACAGAACACCGTGTTAAACGTACATTATGGTACTAGAAGCTTTGTGAGGGTTTCATGGTCTTTGCTTAGCTTTCTTCTTCTTTGCCTTTGCCTTTCTTGCCCGTCTTGCCTTTCTTGTGCTTGTAGTAGCCCTTTGCTAGGACCGCCACGCACCGGGAGAATTCCCGGAAGTTGACCTCGCCATCATGGTTCTTATCCATCACCTCCATGGCCTCCTTGACGTCATCTGCATGGATCTTCCCCTGAAAGACACATACTTACTGTGAGCCACGTGTTTGTATGTCTGCTATGCACTCACGCACACACACTGACACACAGCAGACAAATTACATAAGAGGGCGAGGATGTTTGGTTCATCAATCAGTGGTTGCGATCTTACCTTGAGTTCAGGGCTCTCCATTTCTTTCTCAATGATCTGCTTGAACTCAGTCTCGTTGATCTGGTGTTTCTTGTCATCACTGGCGTATTTATCATACATTTCAAACATGGACACAATGACCTGCTCTAGATGAGGCATGACGGCAGCTGGTGGAAGAGAGATAATAAATATTTATTGCATCATTAC
Source organism: Percopsis transmontana (assembly GCA_025447815.1). Lineage (NCBI taxonomy): Eukaryota > Metazoa > Chordata > Actinopteri > Percopsiformes > Percopsidae > Percopsis > Percopsis transmontana. The sequence goes on along the minus strand of JAOEHI010004568.1, from coordinate 12,368 downwards.
TGAGCTGTACAATTGGGATGGAAAGTAAAACATTCCAACTTCCAACATGCCGTTTTAAACAGGCATTTAGCACTTCTTGCTGAACATTCTGTTACAGTTGGTGTTGCCCTTTTCACATGCCCTAATTTGATTGTCTATCTGAAAACAAGTAGAATAAGTCAGAGAACTTTGGTTACAATCTAGAAATGATGGCAGACCAAATCTGTCTGGCTTGTTTTACACAATGCTTTTGTGAGAAGAATTTGGGCTAAATGACATGTTTCAAAATTTGTAGAGCCATTTTATGTCCCTTTAGAAAACACTTTTAATACAACTGAGTTTGCAAAATACTGTAATATTTGCAGAGGTTCCATCTATAAGCACCTATTTTGCAGAGAAAGTTAGAAAACGAATAGTGGCAAAGTAAAAAAACAAAACAAAAAAACACTGAAAGCCATAAAAGGATACATGTGCAAGAATCGGTATGAAACTGTGCTGTCATTTTACGGTAAATAATCCTAATACCACCTTTTCCGTTTTCTTTTCCACAGAATTCCCTTCCTGTCAGCCATGCATGTTTACTCACCGTTGAATGGGTTTCACCAGGGGAAGACAGCAGATGTCTGTGTCACTGGTCCTGTGTGAGACTGTTGTAAGACCTAGGGGGAAAGTCTCTTCTTAAAGAGCAGCCACACACACGCCCACACCAACAAACACACACGCACACACACACGTGCACACACTCCCACACCAACACACACATACGCACACACGTGCGCGCACACACTCCCACACCAACACACACATGCGCGCACACACACACAAACACCATTAGTGATTCATGCCCTGGAAATGTGTGTCTCCACCAGACTGGCCTCACCAGTCTGGTCTCACAGTTGTGCTATTACATTGTTGCATCTTCTTTATTATCGCCTTTATCTTATTTGTATAAAGATGAATACTACACCACAATTACAGATACACTGCTATTGCTCAAAAGAGATCCCTCTTTTCAGTTAGGAGCTGGCTGGTCAGGTTCACAGCTGTGGAAAATTACAGTGAGGAGGTTCTGTTCCAGGCCAAAATGGAGGATTTGAGTCATAGACTGGGGTAGGCATTTGTTAAATTATGTGCATGCGCAGGTCTTTCTATCGCAGCAGTGAAGCTGATATTTTACAGATGCCATGCACATCATTTTTGTGCTACAGTAAACAACTGAAAAACAATCTAACTAATTAACTGACTAAATAATTAACTAACTAACCAACTATAACATGTGAAATGTTTAAATTATTAAAAAATGTTTTACAAACGATTCTTTGCTGAGAAAAGTCATTGTGGAAACAACCAATGAATACTGTGTGTGTGTGCGTGCCTGAATGTACGTTTCAACATGCCCTCTCGTTCATCCTGCCCAGCTGTTACGTAACTCCACCTACTTTTTCCATCACTCTGCCCAGGCAGCCACCTGACAGGCAGTGTTTCCCTCTAGAATTCTGCCCTCTTGCCCCCTACCAAGTCCTCTCTAATGGTCATTTCACACAGCTAAGCCTCAGCCTGGCCTCTCTTCTGTTCGGTCCTATTACCTGTCCAGCGCTATCAGATTCTCCTCGCAGGGGAGAGGTTGAGGCTGAAGAGGACAGATCATGTGTTGGTCATTACAATAAAGGCTGTTCATTTCTTCACACAGCTGGGGCAGGTGCTGCAGTTTCACTGCTGGAGAGAGAGAGAGAGCGGGGGTCAGTAAGTTTGCACTGCTGACAAGCACAAATACTGCAATTATAGATTATATATTTGTTTAAATGTCATTATAAATATTCAGTTTTCATCCTTCTTTTCATTATATCCTACATGTGGTCAAAGAGCAGTGAAATGCCTTGGTAATGAACAGTGGTAACCAAAATAAAAACAAGCAAGTTGTCACACAGCATGGAATGTGGGTGTTGTTTTGCAATAGGCCTACATCAAGAAAATATAGGCTTAACCTTTGTTAGAGAATATGGGAGTGTAGCTCTGGTTCTTCTACACGTTGCACCTCAGGCAATATGTTATGTTTATGTCTGCCCATATTATTGAACACAATTATAGAAATTATAACATTTATTTTGTTTGCAGCATAATCTACACGAGATATATTAATTGTGCATTCAAGATATCTGTCAATATCTAGCTTGAATTCTAGGCTTGCAATTGTGTTTGAAGGCTAAGAAGTCTGGAAAAGAGCTTAAGAATAGCTGCCTAATTAAAGTTGTACAAAAATAGAATAGGCCCGTCATCCTACATGCAGATGACATGAACTGGAAACGCTAATGGTGTGTGAATGTGTGTGTGTGTGCATTTCCAGGTACCTCCTGAAATTGACACTCCATGCTTCAATGAGGCTGTCCTGAAAAAACAAAGGTTAATAAATAATGCTGAAATAGAGAAAGAAGGATGGGCAGAGCATGAAGCATCAACTTCGTATGCAATCGTCGCCTTTAAGAGCATGTGCGACATCTTCTGGTCACTTGACAACATCGCATGCATTCCAAAATAAAATATGCTCCAATATGCAATTATTCTTTACATCAACTAAGAACATTTTGAATACATATTCATAATAGTGCAGCAAGAAATCCTATCAACCAACAACAACAACAATAATGTTGGAAGCTGTATAAAAAGAAAAATAAAGCATCAGAAAGCACCAGGGCAGGACAGAGTGACAAATGTTGGGCAAGTCCAGCTAGAGGTTAGAGGAAGAGATTAGAGGAATTGTTATGATAGGTTGCCTAATGCAGTTTCCCAAACCATTTCTATTTTAGTAATTTGTATCATTTAGTGTTGATGTATGTTACAATTATCTTTTAAGTTCCTAACGCAGTAGTGCACCCATATTGCATATATTATGTACTTCACACAACAACAAAAAATAAAGTTCTTGCACCCTATTTCCAAATTATTTCATTGGAACCATAATAGTGTTTGAGAGACATGGCGAGTCTGAAAAACAGAAAGCTTGGCTTTAAACTGGGGATGTTCCACTGAAATATTTCTCCACCCAACCCTTCCCTTCCTCTTAACTCCTATCACATCTGACTATGGTTTGTTGCTGGTATGTGCAGCCTAAGTGAGTTCTTATAAAACAGCACTTCCAAGCATGCATTTTTGGCCTCATTTGGCCTCAGTGCAACACTCCAGATATTCGGGCCTTAGTGTTGGGAGTGATGCACTCGTTACTTTGATATCAGCGCACCCTCATATGAAACTGTGGGAGGAATGTCTCTGCAAGGCATTAATGCTTGCTAATCAGCCAATCAGGTAGCAGAAACTCAGTGCATGGGCACATGCAGGCATGGTCAAGACGTATAGTTGTTCAAGAAACAAACATAGAAAAAAGTGGGCGGGTTCGACTGTGGAATGATTGTTATTTATTAGGTGACAGTTGTAAAGTGTATATGGTGCTGGGATAGGATGGGTTAACACCATGTGAGTTTACATGTGTATTCTAACTCTGAAAATGAACCAATAAAAACACACTCACAACAGCCCCCTTTTTTGTAATTATCAAGTATATTAATAAATGAGCTGAACATGAGATACAATTATTGGAAATTCTTTAATTATGAAATCATAAACATACAAATTTCAACATTGAAAAAAATCTCAGCCACATTCTTGTTATCTGCTTTGGCTCTCACTTCTTCCCCTTCTTATTCTGGAGCTGGTAGCACTTATCACAGGAAATGGAGAGACCAACAACCAGGGACACAAACTCTTCAAAGTTAACTTTGCCATCTCCGTCCTGGTCCAGATCTTTCAGTATCTTACCCACTGTGTCTGGGTGTTTCTGGGACTGGGAAGAAAACACAAGGATGGGTTAGGGTGGAGTGGCAGTCCAGAGGAGGAGTCAGAGAGGTATAGGGTATGACACCCACCTGGAGAAAGCTGGCCAGCTCTGTCTCCATGAGTTTCTTAAGCTCCTTCTTGGTAAGGCTTGTTCCATCGCCGTCTTCATCAGCATAGCGGTGGAACACCACAATCATGGACTCAATGCTCCTCTCCAGCTCAGAAGGCATGGCTGCAGAGTGGAATGCTGAAAGCACAGACAAAATAGAGGAAATTGGGCCATTGATCATCATCTTTAGGGGAATAAAGTGTGCAAAACAGGAGCACATCAAGAGATAACAAATCTTCAGATTGCTCATTAGTTTTAAAAGCTTTATAGCTACACTACCTACTGCCCCAAACATAGAATTTTATCCAAAAATAATATATCTTTGAGGCAGGATATGGGTGTTGGTTTCATTGGCACTCAAAGCAAATTCTTTGGACATTATTCATCTGTGGAAAATAAACTGGACTCCTAATCTGGATAACCCCACCAGTAACCACTTTTATGTGGTCTACGTTTGCTCAAGTGTAATTTGTTCAAGTGAAAGTGTCTTATATTTCACTAAGAAATCTTACAAAACAGTTTTAAAGGGTGGAGTCGTAAGTACAGCCTAAATATTAAACTGGCGAAGGCAGTCTACGTAATCCTCCCAAAAGCAACTATTGCTGCAAAACTGTCTCACAACTGTCCCAAAACAACGTATTGTATTTTATACAATGTAACGTTACTACAGTATTATACACGAGTGGTCCGAGTGGTCACCTGAGAAAAGAAAACCAGTTTATCCTATAGTCTATAAAATATTTTACATGTAGGTCCGTATATAACTTGGGAAATGAAAAAGGATTTAACTTACCAATATGCGAATGAATCCAAAAGTGTGTGTTGGGATTCGACAGAGAGAGGAAGAGCTCGAAAAATGTTTATACAGGAATTTATAGTCTAGTGGACGAGGCAACGCCTTGACGCCGACGGGAGGGTTGGGCAGAAAAGGGAAGATTAAGATGCGCAGAAAAACTTATGTGTTTAACCGCATGTATTATACTTTTCTATCCATCCACTTAAGATATACTATTGGACTTAAATAGCGTGATAACTACAATGAAGTGAGATCGCAGAGGCGATAGTCTAATTGTAGGAAGCATTTTCGACCATGCATTTTTAAGTTATAAATTATAGAAAAAACGTGAGTGACACACCTTTAACATCCTTGAAGCAGAAGCATGACTCCGCCATAAAACTAGTCATTTTCGTGTGTCCCCACCTCTGTGCCTGAACAAGTTATGTCAAAAGCACGAAGATGTTAGTTCATACAATAGATTCACTCATTTCTCTCTCGGGGACACTGATATCATACAGACCGGTTCTTCTCTTGCTCAGCCTAGCCTTGTGTAGGCAGTTTGACTACAAATAGCACAAAACTCCGAAGAATGCCACAACATTTCTCAAGCGTATCAATTAAAGATTTATTTTAACAAAAACAAAGATATATTGTTCATACCCTGATAAATGTAGAAAAGCAAAACATTCTTGACATATCCGAATCTCAATACAACCAGTGTGACCTTATAGGTGGTGAAAAAAAGGAATGTTGATAGCTTTTTCATTAAAAGTTTGCTCCTCTAAAATCAACATTTATGTGTGGATCCATAATATTCAATATGACCAAAGGGCCATATAAGTGACAAGAGAGAATATGGTAGCTCTACAAACTAGGTTGAATTATTATGGTTTACATAATTTCCCAATTTGCTTATGTTAAACAAATACAGAATACAGTACAAAATGTTATGAATCCATCTTCAGGGGTAAGAATATAAGATATTGTTTTAACAAAATATCACTAATGTATATTGGTTTGACGTAAGTGCATGGGATTGGTGGCTCAGTTCTTTCTTTTGCTCTTGCTGGCTGCCTTGGCGGGAGTTGCCGCGGGAATGGCGGCTTGGTAGAGGGCGGCTGACACCTTGTTCATGTAGTACAGGGCGATGAGGGAGAATATCAGGCTGAAGTGGAAGAAGAACATTGCAAAAACAGAGACAGAAAGCATCAGTAAAGGACTGAGATTTCTGTACTGAGTAATGTGAGGGCATTATAATTAAACTGGTACTACTACTTACCATGTGGTGACACACACACGGTGCACCAGACCTGAGGCAAACATTGAGAGCAGGAGGCACACCAAGACTGGAAGAGATTAGCAAACAAAAAAGTAAACAACTGTGCCATCGATTGCTACTGCCTTTATTTACATGCATGCGCAATACCCACCCCCACATAAAGATGCCCCTGTGATATGTTTTAGTGTGTGCACATTTCAGACAAGGTATTGTAAGACTCAACTGTATGGAGAGGGTTAGAGAATGGTGTGTACAATTGGAGCTGTGGGATCAATTTCAATTATTAATTTATTTAGCCCGCCCCAAAAAAGAAAAGAAAGATAATAGCAAAATTCAACTGTGATAGGCTGCTTATGACCACTAAATCGCTGTAACTATGGATGCAGGCACAACCGATTTTTAGATGACAGGGACTCTGAACATTAGAACAAAGCATTGCATATTGCATAACATACAATTAATAATGGAAACCTTTGGGACAGTTTTTTTAAGCCTGTACACACTTACTCTCTGGAAATATCTTGGCTTGGAATCCCTTCCCAAAGATTAAGTTTTCCAAATTATTGAATGCCTGAGATTAAGGTTAAGGGGACAGTGACTGGAACAATAATGCTTTGGCATTGGTATAGGTAACAATGCATAGCACCAAAACACAGAAGACTTTTCAGTTAATTTCATAAAGAACAAGTGCTGGTGGGCATATCAATCGCGCTGTGCCGCTACGACCATAAGGATACAGTGAGCGAGCAGAGGAAAAGTACAGAGCCCAGGAACCCTCCCAGGATTGTCAGCCATTCAGTAGAGCCCAGCTGCTTGCTAAACATCTGCATCCCTGCAAACACCAGCACTGACAGCAGACTGGACAGTACCAGCGACGTGCCTGTGTTCGCCCCTGCAAACAGTTGACACAAATAATGAAGGTGTAAAGCAGTGAATTAAACAATTAGGAGTGGTATGATCTTTGATGAATTTACATCGGACAGAACCAGTAAATAAAGACCACATTACATGAATAATATGTACAATATCCTAGTACATTTATCCGAGAATTTAATATAACAGGAAACTAAACGTTGAGCCACGTCAGTGTACGCAGACAAATGTGTCCGATAATGTGCTAGCTGCACGTTGGAAAACTATTAGCAGTAATTACATGCATCATTAAATACACTCTTAACACAATAAAATGTCCTCTTAATTTTAACCTGCAAACGTCATTTGCGATTCCATTAAATGTATTCTACTTGCTATGCTATCTAGAGAAAGGCTAGCTAGTGTTGAGTCGCCGGTTAGCATAATTGTCTCACCCATCGTTAGTTACTCTTGCCTTGTAAACTGCATAAAGAAAAAATGTTAATCATCTACGTACCCATAATGTTTGGTGTTAATTCGTTATATTCGTGTGAAAACGGTGCAAATCACGCTGTCACTGAGACTATTATTTGTGAAGCTTCAGGACCAAGCCAGCCGGACCTAAAGACTAGACGCACCTGTGGGCGGAGTCTAGTCAATCAAAAGAACTCACGAGTCGAAATTAAACAGATCCATGTAACAAAAAGAGAATTTGTACAAAACATCCATGTATTTAAAAGAATTTGCAGAAAACATTCGATTGAAATTAACAACATTGTTGACACAAAATGTCAAATTTTCATAGGAACAAAATTATCAAGTTGTACACACATACTTGGTTACATCTGCATTGTCTCCTTAGCACACTTACATATACTACACACACACACACACATACTAACTGTGTAAGCCAATTTGTTATAGAAAAAACATGTTATACATATAATCATAGAGTCATCATGGAGTGTAGCATAATTTTTTAGGGACCGTAAATTGCTTGTAATCTCCTACAGAGTTACACCTCTCTATAGAGTTTACCACAGGTGTTACATTTTCAACACATGGTCCTTGTTTCAAATAAAAACACTGTTATAATGCCTTTTTCTTCAGTCCAAACACTGCAATAAATAGGAGGATCTCCACGAATGTAGGAAGCACGCTAGAGAGAGAGAAGGATAAAGAGACTGTAAGTATATAAATACACATGACCTGTTCTTTGCAATTCATTTTGAAACACTTAATCGCATGTAATCCTTACTATGCAGTTGAGGTATTTAGTAACCAATCTACAGAAGCTCTGATGACTGCTGATGCCTCAATAGATTGTGTACACTTACGATGACTGGTGTATGGTCGTTTCAGCTTCATTAACAAATTAACTTGAATAAAAGCTTCTGCTAAACGCCTTAAATGTAAATGTGAAAGTGTGCATATCCATATTTCCACCCACCCCCCACACACCCTCACCAACCTGCAGAAGGCAAAAATAACCCAATAAGTCCAGCATTCCCACTTCTGAAATACATAGAAAGACAAGGACACCGATGCACTGCAGTGGACAGCCAGTGCTGGGTAAAAATGTCGTCAGGGAAAAATATGCTTGCAGAATTACATACAGTACATATACATTTACTGTATATATACACTGACCTGCAAATGGCAAGGATCCACCAGTAGATGTCACACTCCCATTGCGCAAATAGAAAGAATAGCAGAGCCACAGATGCACTGGCATGGGCTGCTGTTGCTATTGCATGTAGGAAAGGCAGTACGTCAAAGTTATGGAATCATAACCAAAGACCAGCTCATGATTTACCCCTAAAAAGGGTGTCTTAAAAAGTCTTGCTTATTTTCAAACCTGATTAGATATTATTGCATCACTTCACATAGGATTAAATTAGGATTAAATTAAAATCAGACATAACGCATTACTTTAAAGCTCTCTTAGCTGTATTGCACATGAATACAAGACAATATGCAGTATTTACCAAGTACATAGTATTTACTGCACACAAATTGTAGAGTCAAAGTAAAGGATACACAGGAGGCCCTGGCTGCAGTTGAACATGGAAACCCCTGAGAAGAATCCTGCCAACTCTACAGCAAACAAGCCCAGGGTGACTGCCAAACCAACCACCAACCTGAGAGAGGGACATACAGAACGAGCAAGACGTTTTCATTTTGTTTATGTACATTATACACAGCAGCGAGTGTGTGCAAGATCTTTCTTGCCTTGTGTCTTCTTTGTCATATTGCTCTTGTGTGAAATCCAAGGGCAGGCAGGCCTTAATATTGTTTTCCTGTCAAACATTATTATTATGTATTAGTATTAGTTAGTACTGTATATAGCATGCATGTTACCATTATCCAGTCTGGTTAAAATTAGGTAATGATACCAAAGTCTAAAAACTGATCTGTAAAACGCTTTTAAACATAGTATCGTCTATGTGGAAATGTTTGCATTACTTACCCTTGACCAAAAGATAGTGATGACAATGACGAGGTGGGCCGTAATGGTGAGGAATCGTGCTGGAACGAGGCTACTGACTATGGACATAGTTTTGGATGATGTATAGAGGTGCTGCTAAAGGGGTAGCTAGTTTTTAGTTGCCGATAAGCTAGGTATAAGCAACTATCGTCCACTTATTGCTAATTCTAGAGAGAAAACATCGACTATCAGTACCTAACGCCGCTAAAGCTGGCCATCCTTCAACATAGTGCTAAAACAACACTTATCTACAACAACTCACATACACTTGCACGTCTTTCTTGGTAGTAAAGATGGTTGAATGATGTCTATGGTTGCTACAACAACTTAATACGGTGTGCATCCATTATAAACTACACGGATATATATAAAGGTTCCGGACACGGACAAAAATTTTGGAACACATCTTAAATGCGAGTGTGTCCCTTTGCTACCATCTAGTGGAAAGAAGAATAACTGGAGCATGGATAATCTAGATAATATTTTTATTAGGCTATATAGGCTACCGGCACTATGACAGAAATGATACTCAGTGCGGATATAGGTGGTCTATAGATATAATAATTTGCATGTATATGATGTCATGGCCATCATATCTTTTATCATTACCACTGTTGTGCAGGACTGAAAGCAATGCGTCTGCGATAAGACCCAGACCAGACGATTCCATATTCCACCTCTCAAGTGGAACGCAAACCGTATGTCTACAATGAGCAGGTTCGACAGGAGCCAAACAGGGCAGTGTGTGCGCAACAGCTCGTTTCCGATAGGCAAAATCATTAAGTAGACACATTGTAACGGTGGACTGCTGGAGGCGAAGGCTCGCTTCACCTAGTGGCGATTGCAAAATCCTGAGTCCCTGGCATTTCCAGAAACGAATTCAATCATCCTACAGCTCGGTTCTAGGAGCACCGATATCGCATTGTGAAACATGGCAGAAGCGGAATTACACACCTTTACCTCGATAATGGACGCGCTGGTTCGTATTAGTGTAAGTGTGACGCACATTGTAGCCCTATATTCATGTTTGTATTCGAAAATGTTTATTTTACACGTGTTATATTAAGTTGTTTGGAATAGGGCAGGCTATAGCCTACAATTCCTGTATGTATTCCCAAATGTATACGAAATTTCAAATGTTGTGACTATGGGTAGCCTGCTATATCCATCTATCGAATAACGTTTACTGTTATACCGTTATATATATCCACCAACACATAGTCTACAAACCCAACCTTATAGCTGTACACGTAGCAAATAGGCCTAGGCTTGAGCCTATACCTAGTTTGGGAATGCCCATTAAAATAAATCATGCTACGCTATTTATTCAAATAGAGCTTTCCTGGCCAAAATCCAGCAACGACAAGGCTGGCCACATATAAGCAATGTCCACAAAACTCCTTGTACATTTCTTTACTATCAGTAAAAAAATATATAGAACAAAAATGTGCGGCTTACAGTAGCTAAAATAGCCTACTGGCCGAATACGAGAATGGTAAGGATAGGCGCGTTGTCATAGAAACGGGATGCAGCGCTGAGCAGCAGCGGCCTACATCAGCAAAGAACAAACATCATCCATCAATTAAAAATGGTTGTCTTTACAAAAATACCATTAGAACGTTCTCACCGCTTTAATGGAAATTCCGTCAACGCCTTAATAGACATCCCATTTTGACTGTTTGTAACAGACCTGTATTTTGACTTATAATGAGGTTGCAAAAGCTTATTTATTATTTGTATTTTTATACAAATGTCAATCGGCAAGGTGAATCAAGACAAGGTGAAAAATATAAAGCAAGTAACCTGATTTCAGCCATGTTCACCATAATATTAATGTATCTTTTATAACGTATTATCCATCCAGTATTTAGCGTTTACAACTCCTGAGTAGACCTATTTGACTACAATGTCCCACATGATGCAGGTGTACAAATTAGAAGGCTGCATTTAAAAGTTGAAAATACAATTGATAAGACATATAGCCTACAACGATAGGCACATTTTCTGAGAAAATGGAAGATTATTTAAAAAAATGTCTACAATTATTTTATAGAAAGGCGTTTATAATGTGGTTAAAGTAAATCCAGCAGTGTGCCAGTGTGCCAGCATGCCAGACTCATTCAAGGGTGGCACAACCCGACTTTCCTAATAATAACAGAAATAGGATAATAATACATTTTATTTATAATGTGCTGTTCTCACACCTAAAGTGCTACAAGATGTTAGAACGGAAAAGAGCAAAAAACGAATTAAACTAACAGTATATGAAAGTATAAAGGCTGTCCTGCTTTGTCAGCTCTTTTTTCCTTTTTTCCTTTATTTTTAGTTGTTGTCTACATGTTCTGGTTTCCATGTGCCCTTTCCTGTAATAGACAACGCGGCAAACCAATTCCTGCATCCTTTTCTTGCTAATAATCATAAACAATTTAACATATGACTAAATTATGCTGTGCTAATTAACAGCCTGAAAAAGCTATTTAACTTGCTACCATTAAGGTTGACACGTAGCTTTGATCAGAGAGGACCTGCAGATCTCTTGCTTTGATGAACCAGCAGAGAACAATTAGCTACGTTAGAACAGTCAACATAGCTAGACGAAACAATGCGGGGCACTTACGCAGATAATAATGTTATCTACAACATTCACCAGACAAATCTTTAGATAGCAGTAACATGCGCTAATGAGATGTCCCAGAGACTGGTTTATATTATCACTTTGAGCCCTCGCTATCCTTCATGTCTGTGCACCGACCTCGGTATATGCCCATAGCCCGATGGGACGCATAGGCACAGGGAGTGTTGAATATTTCCGTGTCAAATGGGAAATGTGGTCATGTGCAGCCCTTGTAATGTGATTAAGGGCTTTATAAATACACTTGACTTCCCTTGGTACCAAAAATAATAAAATGAGATGAATGTGTGTTTGTGTGTGAAGAATTATAATAATGACATAATACGGGGATTGTGTTGTATGTGACACCATTTGTGTAACACAACAGTGTGTGGGTCTGTCTTTTTGTTCATGTGTTTGTGTGTTTGTGTGTTTGTGTGTATG